>CM046438.1:14119172-14201672 GCA_025506505.1 Flaveria sonorensis | reverse complement strand
TATATATATATATATATATATATATATATATATATATATATATATAAGGTTCAAATGAGAACTTCATTTTATTTGAGAACTTGAAAAACTAATAGCAACCATTTATTTAATTGATTCTAATTTTTCTTTTCTTTTTCTTACAAAGGGTATTTTGGTAACATGAGTAACTATTTAATTTTGGTAATTATCTTTATGATTTAAATTTTCTTGATTTTCTACTAATGTAAATCTTTTTATTTACCATGATTAATGATTAATGCAATATAATTTTTAAACTAGTCATCCATATTATATTCAATGATTTTTTCAATCTCATAAATATTATTTTTTTCAGATATCTTGTTATTATGAGTTTCAGATATTTTAATCAAATCTACGTATATTAAGTACAAGTCTATACCTTGTTAAATAGAATGGTATATATATTAAGTACTTACTCTTGCACTTTTCCACTAATGCCTCTTTATTTCAGTATAATGTATAATACATTCAAGCCCATGTTGTGCTCCAAGGTTACATGCATTATGTTGTTAAAGTCAGCTGCTAAATTAATATGGTTAAAACAACTTATAATTTATAAACACTATTAATCTAACAAAAGAAGAGGATCTTTAACTTTAACTAATGCTCAAAATAAAGTGTTCTTAACCCTATTTAAAAAGACAGTTAAAGATGGAGGTGTAATTACAACAAATTTACCATACGAAGAAAAATATATGCGTTGTGATGATTGATAGTTCTCATAGCCTAGATCAATGTGTCGCTATATAATATTTTTCTAGTACTTAATATATAGATAGACTACCTTTAAATAGTTAATAAAAAAATTTAACTTTATTAATAATGTCATGATGATAATGCAACTAGAATCATTACAGCCCATGAGTTAGCATCTAGGGTTAGACGATACAATTCTCACATTAAGTCTCCGACCGCATGAAACTGTGAAGTGCTATACTTTGTGTGACGTTCATGTGAAGATACTTAGTATTCATCTTTAACCAATCTGCTAACAAATATTATAGACCTTGAGATGTATTGATATAAATAGCGTCTCTCAAACAATATATTTACCAATAGAACATCAAAGTTTTACTTTTGTAATTATAGTAACCCTTAACCACTAACATATTAAAAATGCATCTCATATTCCCATTGTACAAGCTAAAGGTTGAAAAATCAGACCTACCATCACTTGTATGAGTAGTTGATCTAGAAATTACAAACCAACTAGAAGAAGCAACAGATCTTGTGATCCTAAAACCTTTTAGATAGTACTTCATTATCTTTTTTTGTAGGATATCATATAAGTGGATTTTTTTAACAAACCTTCTAGCATGCATGGCGATCTCTTTTTTTCTTTTTTTATATGTTTAAAATAAATACGAGTTTAGGTAGGATATTATAAATAGATTCACACTTTTTGTAGCAAATGGATTTTTTATATTATTTTTGATAAGATTCACTGATATAGTGGGTGATATGTGACAAAAGCTCGGCTAAACATTGAACTTTTTTCTAGTTAACTACAATCAACATGCTGTTTCGGATGATATATGACAAACTAGGATGCGGGTTATTTGTTGCATAAATAATTCACTAACAGGCTGGTGTGTTAATGAAGATAAATGGATGATACATGGATGGAAGATGGCACGCGACCTCATGACTGTATACATAAGCTTGCTCTCACATGATTATAGACATGTATCACACGTGAAAAAAAAACTGTTATTTTTAGGGGTTTTTTTTTCCATATATTTTAGTTGTATTTTCATTTTGTAGTTTTATTATTTTCAGCTAACTGACTTTAATTTGTTTATGTTTTTTCTGAATGGCTCATTTATATATAATTAGGCCGCTAGCAAGATGCTAGGACCAAACAAAACATTTACACCGAAAATTTTGAGAATGAAAAATTAAACCAAACATGCCATGCAATATCTCCTAGCTTGGCTATGTGCTTCAACCATGCAAAGGACGTGACCATTATTTCATCAACCACTCTCGACACCGAAACAGGATTAGAGTTGAATATCAAGCCATTCCTCGTATTCCAAATGCTCCAGATTGCAGCTAAGAACAACGCATAAATAACTTTTCTTTGGCCTAGGTTGACTGTAATTTCAAAAGGGGCTTGCAACAGGCTTCTTATCGACTCCGTATCCATTGGGAATTTGTAGCACCAACCAAAAATTTGTTTCCAAGCTGAGGTTGCGAAAGGGCAGTGAAGCAACATGTGATCTACAGTTTCAGTCTCATCAAAACAGAATGAACACTCGGTTGGAATAATTTGTTTATGTATCTGTTCAAGACCATTGTGATACATCACACTTATTAACCTTAAGCGCCCTAGACCATTGGAAATTGCTTAATTAGTATTTGCATAATTAAATGAAATTTCATAGAACTGTTTGTAACTAGTAACTAATTATTAGTATTAATTAAGTTATCAACATTAGCAACCGACCAACAACAATTTGATCCTTGAGTTGTAACTGTGATTAGCAATAACTTGAATCCTCGTACTTATTTCTATTTGAATCGTGAGAAAATCGAAATATTTTTATATGAGAACGAGATATATGCAATTTATAAAAGTGTTATTCTAAACTATAAAACCTACAAATATTAAATTGTGTTATAAATACTTATATAGTGTTTTAAATGTTTATTTGCAATATTATTCAATTAGATGGATGAAGTGTTTATATAAGATATAAACATAGTGGAGGGAGAAAAAGATTAAATCTATAGGGTAAATTAACCCAAAATACTCGAATCGTGGAATCAAATCTAAGAGAACAACACTTTAAAATTTAGGCCTCATATAAAAATAGCTCCTTTTCACGTGAAAGAAAATGTGTTCACACTACAATATTTATCATATATTTTGTATGTATTAAATTACATATAGTTTAAGAACACATTTCTTGAGATCACTTTAATGTTAATGAAAAAGAATAATTTTTAACAAATTTATTAATCACGTTTTTTCAACAACAAACTTGTATTTATTGTCGTTGTCTTTTTAGGAACTTGAAACCGCGATTGTTTTATCATTGTTTGTATCAAAATATTAAAGTTGGAACTATTTTGAATATCAATAAGATTTAAAACTTATTACTAAAATATAAAATAAGAAATTGTGTTTAAGTAAGATGATTAGCAAGTTGTTGCCCTTGAAGAATCTAAAGTGTTATGTTTTGCTACTATATATCTTATATATCTTATGTTATATGTTATATTATCTTATGTTGGATAAAGTTACTTTATTTTATATTGTAATACTTTCATTTTTTTTGTTCCGCTACATTACGTCATGCCAGGTCTAGTCACATTAGTCATGTATGTCAGACCATGTAATATCATTTTTAATATATTAATTGTCAGCCACCGGCCTTTTAGTGAAATCAAGATCAAACCTCATTGCATACCCCTAATCCATCTCCGTCTTTGACTGCCACCTATATCTAACTAGGGATGTTCGACAAATGAACATTCCCAAAGCAAAATTAACTTAAACTTAACTGAGTATATGGGTATGTTTTTGTGGTTAGCATTGGCTTGGATGTGTTGTTTATAGTGGCAACGTACATAGGATATGCAATAACGAAGATGATCTTTTTTAACAATACAAATTGCTAGTTAAGTGGGTTCAAAGATCGACACGGGTGGAAGGATTTGATGATAGAGTGTTTTTGGCTTTATATGGTGGTTAAAAGGAGATGGTAACAATGGTGGTTGGACTAGGGTGGGAATGGTGGTGGAACAACGAATGCAAGAATGAGAGGTGAAATGAAATTGACCATTAAGAGTGAATGAAAAAAGACATGTTTGATTGATGCAAGTAATGGAATAAACCATTACATAAGTAATTGTATTCCTTCTAATTCATTCCATCAACTCCCCTCCTTTTTTTTCATTACATCCTTCTTTCATTCTTAATCACCAATACCACCCACCCACTCACCACAACAACAACCACCAACCACAACCATCTGACCACCACCGCCTATCACTAACCACCACCACCATCACCAGCCACCACTACCAACCACCACCACCACTACCATCACAACTGACCACCAAGATCGGTTGTCACCGGCCACCACCACGAGGCACGACCACCACCATCGGCCACCATCACCCACCACCACCGGTCACCACTACCAACCATCACGGCTACAACCACCTTCATCACCGGCCACCAAGATCTGTTGTACCGGCCACCCATCACCAATCATCACCACCACCACCACCATTAACCACCACTACCATCTCCACCAAACATCACAGCCACCACCACCACCACCAGTAACCACCACCGGCCACCGCCACCAATTACCGCCAACCACCACCACCACCACCACCGCCAACCACCACCACCATGCCCACCACTATCGGCCAACACCACGGACAACACAACCACCACCGGCAACCACCACCGACACCACAACCACCACCACCATTGGCATCGCTGCCGCCATCACCACCACCGCAGCCACCACTACCACTAACGTCCGCTACCGCTACCACCACCAACGTCCACTACCACCACCACCAAATCCGCCACTGGCCATCGTAACCATAGCCACTTTTGTATTCCATTCCTTCATATTTTCCTACCTAATAAATAACATAAAGTAGTGACTCATTGCATTCCCATAGGGTAATAAAAAATGATAATGGAATGCAATGATTTATTTTATTTTTTTATCCATTTCATTCACTCATTTATTCCATTAACCCACACTAAACATATAAAATAGTAGTTTAAGCATTAAAGTTAACATACTCAATATACAAAATATAAGACATAAATCATTTAAAATTTGAAAATAGAAAAAGAAAGAAATGCATTGTATGATACTTTTGCTTGGTAGATAATTGCTACCTTAAAAAGTATGTTTGATTGCATATTAGTCGACTTTATAAATAGAACAAGTATTGTTACTACAATAAAAACAGTTCGCTGGGTTGGGGAAAGTCACCTCTGACCTTGATTGAGCAACGCCGGATGATTTTATGATCTTGATACTACATGCTAAGACAAAACTACTGTCAGCCTCATCGTAGGAGAGGGTCTCCTGCGATCGAACTCCGATGTGAGACTAAGATATGTGTTTTTATAAAGAGGTAAATCAAAGAGAGGATTAATTATGAGTTGAGATGAATACCTTCGAGTTGTTACCAAGAACCTTAATTATACTAGGAGATCCCTTGGAGTCGGATCTTCTAGAGATGTCCTCAATCCCTCTTTAAGAGGGCTCACACCCTTGGAGATTGCTTATTGACTTTGGTTTGTAGAAATGTATCTTTATTGTGTAAAGAATTAACTTTTTCTATAGTGCTTGGGGGTCTTTGGTTGCTTGCCTATTATCAATGCTTTTGATATGGAGGTTGACTTGTTATGATAAACTGGGTGTATCTTATCACCGAGGCAAATTCTTTGATCTGACACATACTTTTTTTATATACTCCATGGTTGCATTTGGTTTTCTTTTGCCTTTTGTTTCTTTAGCTATGTTATGCCAGTAGCCCCATCTCATATATGCTACGCGGCACGATGAAGTTTGAATCGGAGGCAGGGCCTGTGGCCTGGCTCTGTTTGTGACAAGGCTCTTGCCTTTTGACTGGACCTATCCCTAAACTCACTTACGACAACAACTATGAGTCTTAGATGAGCGACTAAAATAAGTAATTTATAATCTTTTTATCCTTACAAGAAACAAAATATGTAATTTATAACAAACCACAAAATTATGTCACATAAATTTTATGGGTTAGGTTATAGTAAATAGAGTATTTAATTTAAAAAGTCTAAAAACGAATATGAGCTTGACATGTGTTCTTCCATTGGTTTAAAAGAGGATGACATTTTAGTTATTGTATCAAATACATCAGCTTATTATGTCATATACGTTCATTGTGTCATATATTTGACATCATTTGTTATATGTATTATAATTATATTTTACGTTTTAGATCATAACGTGTGTTATTATTGTCATTGTATCTATACATTATATAAACTTATTATCTATCATTATGTTTTACAATTAGAAATGCACAATTCCTCCAATGTATTTATCAAAACTTATAGTGTTGAAAATAACACAATGTGTTATTTTCTCATATTTTTTATACATTATATAAACTTGTCATCTATCATTGTGTTTTACAATTAGAAAAACAAATGATGTTATTTTAACAATGTATTTTTCAAAACTCATAGTGTTCAAGATTATACAATGATGATAAAGAACGAGACATTGAGTTATTTTATTATTATTTTTAATGTATTAGATTAATTAGTTCTTCATTTACTATTATGTTTTACATATTAGAGATACACAACAATATTATTTCATCATTATACTTTTTTTAAAATTTATCATTATAGAAAAAACACAATAGTTTTTAGACTAACACAATAATTATTGATTTTATAGCCACTTGTATTTGAACATTTCTTTGATTTAATTTATATTATCACAACATAAAGCAATAAACATAAGAAATGATATTATCATAGATCGATAAATATTTGTAGTACCATTGCTACGAAAAACCAATTTAGTTCATGATAAATCTATAAAATAGAAGAATTTGATTTTTAAAATATATACAACGTTATTTACTATTTTTATCTTTCCAGGAAAAAATATATTCTAAAAAATTAAGAGTTATAAAATACGAAAATTGGGATTCTTTGGAAGATTTATTTTTAAGAAGGGCAGTACAAACTTAAAGTTTAATGGGACCCAAGCCCTTGAAGATTAATATTTAAGTAATTTAACTCAGGATTAAGCCCCTCGCGTTGTAGCTGGGGACGTAACCGTGCCAAGTAACAACAATGGTACACCATCGCTACTAGACCATCAACACCGAAAAATATCGTATTAAAAAAAACCGAACTAAAAAAGACGTAAAAACATTGAACCACACAGACAATACATAAAACATAAAAAATAAATCTTTTTGTTTTACGTTTCCGTATAAATTTCTTAACCCCAATACAGAAAGGTCAAAGGCTCACATACACTTTCATTTTCTTCTACAACAAATACAAAAATAGAAAGATCGTTATCTCTGTAACATCCCAAGCGTTTGGGTCATATATAATAGTTGAAATACAAGCTATATGAACTTCGCATTTTATATATTGCCAAATGAGTCAGTAATGAGTAAATTGTTTATTTGAAATTTGAAGTTTTTAGATGAAATATTTTTTTGTTATAAGAGACCATTTGAATATAATAATAATATATTATATTTGAACCTGCTCCGTTTTTTACGAAACTTAAGTTGACTCGTAGAGAAAAATAAGATCGTCACGATAGCATATCCGAAATTTTATAAAACGTTACACATTAAAAGTTATAAGAGAAAAACGAAGTAAGCAGCTGAATTAATTATATTAAGTAAGCAGGCAGGCTATCAGCTCAATTACATCCCACATCTCCCGCGCAGGAATTTCACCTGCCTGCCTGCTACCTTATAAATAGAAACCTTAAGGTTGAATTTAGAGTTTAAGATTTTTTGGGAACGCTCTAATATAAAGAGAATCCCGAGTTCTCGATACCCCGTTGGGTGTTGCTAATAGACGTTTTTCGAGATCGAGTAGGGGCGTGAGTAGGGGAGACTCTACATCAAATTGTCGTAGATAGTTTTCAGGTATGTTATTATTTAATTATATCTTTAGTTATTATAGTTATTATTATTATTATTATTATTATTATTATTATTATTACTATAGTTATTATTATTATTATAGTTATTATTGTTATTATAGTTATTATTATTTTTGTATTAGTTATTATTATTATTATTATTATTATTATTATTATCACTACTAGTATATTATTATTATTATTATTATTATTATTATTATTATTATTATTATTATTATTATTATTATATCACTACTACTAGTATATTATTGTTGTTGTTGTTATTAGGCGTTAGGGTTATTAATGGGGAATGTATTGGGTAGTCCCGAGGGTTGGCACTGTCATGACAGAAATGCTTGAGATATGCCAACTAGTAAGGGTAGTACCAAAGGGTTGACATAGGATAATAGAAAGTGTCAAATAATACCAACAAATAGAAAATGATAACAAGTTATTCCTAAGATAGTTGCTAGCTAGAATGTAGCTTAAATAATGTTATTTTGTGTATATGATAATACTTGATAGCCGTGAACCTGTGCAGACATATCACCGATCGGATTAGTTAAGGTGAGTTTCTGTGAACTGTTTTTCTAAAACGGGATGTGATGTTCTGATAATAGGTAATAATTGAAGAATTGACTATTAAAAGCATCTGTGATATGTGACAATGCTTGATAGGATGCTTGTATGATTCTGCTTTAGCCAGTGGAGTTTGTATACATAGTCTGGTTATGTGAATTTATACTGTGCTTACTCTGTTCCTATCTATTTGCCATAGTTGTATCTGCTTGATGCAATAGTCAATATTAATATGTTTTGAATTTTAAAGAATGCTATGTTCATGAACTCACAAGTTTTATGCTGAGTCCCAAATATTTTTATTTTATGGACACACATCCTAGGTGCCAAGTGATTACAGGAATAAGTGATTATGGACTAAGCTAATGAGGAGATAAAGGATTTAAGTGTTGCCGAGGATTTGGATATATTCTACAGTTAAATTGATGTAATATTATTATTATATTAGAAGACAAACGTATAATACGTTATAATTTATAATTATAGTTTGACTTTCGTTATGTATTCTCTGATTACTATATGTTTTGTATATCCGATGCGTAACGCTCCCTAAGATGTGCCCTGGGAGGTGGGCGTTACAAGTTGGTATCAGAGCCATAGTTTAAGTGAACTAGGTACAAAGATAGTATCTAGACTTAAACTAGGGAAGATACTTTAAGATAAATAGATTAACTACTTAGTTACTGGGTAATGGGTTTTGGTAAAACATGGAGGATAATGGCTAGAACATTGTAAGCGCAATAGATAAGTAATGACACCTGGCCACTGTTATTTCTTGTCTATTAGTACTATTATATTCTGGATCATAATCCATCATGTGAATACTAATTCCCTGCTCCCTCATGTAGGTTTTCACTATGACAAGAGGAGGAAGTACTCATGGTAAGGGTCGTGGTAGACCTCCTAGTAGTAGAAGGCAAATCATGTCATCTGCGAATAATGATGATGAAAATCTTCGTAATACTGAATCCGAGGGGCAACAATTTGTTGGACCGCAATTCCAAGCGGCTGTAGCTGGTGTAATTAAAGATGCTTTGCCAACCATTATTGTCGAGGTTATGAATGCCTCTAGGGGGTATATGAGCAATGATAGTAATGGACAGGATGATCATATCTATAACACTAATGGTAATCGAGATGCTGCTATTAGAACTGAACCTAAGCAGGGTTATTCTTACAAAGCTTTCAAGGGATGTGAACCTCCAATATTTGACGGGAAAAGAAATGCCATGGCGACCTTTCAGTGGATCCACGAGATGGAAGCTATTATTGAAATTAGTGGATGCACAACCACGCAAGTTGTCATGTATGCCACTCACTCATTCAGGTCTGAGGCATTGTTATGGTGGGACAATGTTAAACAAGCTAAAGGACCTGGAATTGTTGCCGCTTTGACCTGGAATGAACTAAAGGAGCTTGTGATGGAAAAGTTTTGTCCTGAAGTTAAAAGGGACAAAATTGAAAGAGAATTCTTACAACTACAGGCCGGGACGATGACACATCGTCAGTACACGACCAAGTTTGATGAGATGGCTCGACTGCTTCCTGAGCATGTAACACCTGAAGCAAAGCGCGTAAAAAGATACATGCAGGGGTTACCTCCTCATATTCGACAGTTAGTTAAGATGTCTGCCCCCAAAACCTATGAATCTGCAATTGCATTAAGTGCCATTACATACGAAGAAGAAGGCATAATGACTGAAAACAACAAAAGAAAGAGAAATAAGGATGGAAACCAGATGCCAAGAAAGGACAGAAAGATCACACGAAATAAAGGGAACCGTATCAACAAACTATGGAGGAACGATAAAAATGAGTCTTGGAGAATGTATCAAGATTCCAAATGTTTTAAGTGTCCAATGGGTGATCATTCACGAAAGAACTGCCCAAAAATTAGATTTTTCAATTGTTGGCAGTATGTACATTTCCGAAGTAATTGCAAGAACCCTCCACAAGCACAACCTGTGGAGAATCAGAACAACTCTAAGGGCCAAGTGTATGTGTTAAAAGAAGCTGGGGATGAAACTATAGCTGGTGTGTTTCTCATTAACAACATATATTCTAGAGTTTTATTTGATGCTGGCGCAAATAGAAGTTTCATTTCAACTGCCTTAGTACCTTATTTGAACTTAGTACCACAAACTCTAGATTGTGCATATATTGTAGAAACTGCCAGTGGTGAGCAAGATAAGATAAGTAAGATTTTTAAGGATTGTGTTATTACCCTAGTTAACACTAAATTCTCTGTAAATTTAATGCCGACCATTCTAAGTGAATATTATATCATTCTCGGGATGGATTGGTTGAATAAATATTGTGCTCGTCTTGACTCTGAACATAAGACGATGACGGTACGTAAGCCGAATGGGGAAAAGCTACTAGTTTATGGAAGTGATGGAAATCCCAAGACTAATATATCTCAACAGTGAAGGAAATGAAACATATTCAAAAAGGATGCATAGCCTTTCTCTTGTGCATGATAGATGCTAAAAAGGAAATACAAATCAATGAAATCCCTATAGTGTGCAACTTCCCAGACGTGTTTCCAGAAGATTTACCAGGACTTCCACCTGATCGTCAGATAGAATTTCGTATTGATTTAGTACCTGGTGCTAAACCAATCTCGAAGGCTCCTTATCGTCTAGCCCCGTCGGAGATGAAAGAACTTATGAAGTAAATACGAACTCTTAGAAAAAGGGTTTATTAGACCAAGTTCCTCACCTTGGGGAGCGCCAGTATTGTTCGTCAAAAAGAAAGATGGTTCAATGCGTATGTGCATTGATTATCGAGAATTAAACAAGTTAACTGTTAAGAACAAGTATCCTATACCAAGAATAGATGATTTATTTGATCAACTTCAAGGAGCCAACTACTTTTCAAAAATTGATCTTCGATCAGGTTATCATCAGTTGAAAGTGCGCGAGGAAGATATTCCCAAGACTACATTCAGGACGCGTTATGGGCATTACGAATTTTTGGTTATGTCTTTTGGACTATCCAATGCCCCTGCAATATTTATGGATCTGATGAATAGAGTTTGCAAACCATACTTGGATAAGTTTGTCATTGTCTTTATCGATGACATACTTATTTATTCTAAGGACCAAGATAATCATGCCAGACATCTGAAAATGGTTCTAGAAACCCTTTGACAAGAAAAGCTTTATGTAAAATTCTCTAAATGTGACTTCTGGAAAAGAGAAGTTCAATTCCTCAGTCACGTGATTAATGAGAAGGGAATACAAGTAGCTCCAGCCAAGATAGAAGCTGTGATGAAATGGGAATCACCAAAGAATCCTAGTGAGATTAGGAGTTTTTTGGGATTAGCAGGATACTACCGAAGGTTTATTCAAGACTTCTCCAAGATTGCTACCCCTTTAACATCTTTGACTCGAAAGAATGTAAAGTTTGATTGGGGACCAAAGCAAGAAGAAGCTTTCAACCTTCTAAAACAAAAGCTTACCAGTGCTCCCATACTTGCATTACCGGATGGTAATGAAGACTTTGCAATGTACTATGATGCCACATATAATGGTTTAGGTTGTGTGTTGATGCAACGAAATAAGGTTATAGCCTATGCATCACGACAACTAAAAGTTCATAAAAAGAACTATACTACGCATGACCTTGAATTCGGTGCCATAGTGTTTGCCTTAAAGATTTGGTGATACTACTTGTATGGTACTAAGTGTGTAAACTACTCAGACCATAAGAGCTTACAACACATCTTTAATCAAAAGATGTTAAACATAAGGCAAATAAGGTGGATGGAACTTCTCAATGATTACGATTGTGAAATCAAATACCATCCAGGAAGGCTAATGTAGTCGCGGATGCTCTCAGACGGAAAGAAAGAGTTAAACCGATTAGGGTAAAAGCATTAAAGATAGATGTCAAGCTTGATTGGAAAGACCAAATCAAGAATGCTCAAACCGAAGCGTTGAAAGATAAGAATATTCAGACTGAAAGAATGATGGGTAACCAAAAATTACTAACTCAAGGGACGGATGGAATCCTACGATTTGGTCAGAGAATTTGGATTCTAAAATTTGGAGGTATTCAGGGCAAAGTATTGGATGATACAAGTCCAAATACACAATGCATCCCAGACCAAGCAAAATGTATAAAGATATTCAAAATCACTACTGGTGGCCTAATATGAAAAGATCTATAGCCCAATACGTTGAGAAATGCTTAACATGTCTGCAAGTTAAGATTGAACATCAAAAACCAGCCGGTCAGTTACAACAATTGGAGTAGCCAGTATGGAAATGGGATACAGTGACGATGGATTTTGTCATGAAACTTCCAAGAACACGAAAAGGATATAATGCTATATGGGTCATGGTTGAGAGGCTAACCAAGTCAACACATTTTCTACCCATGAATGAGAGTTATCTAATAGAAAAACTGGCCAGGATATATATTGATGAAATAGTAAGTAAACATGGAGTGCCTTTATCCGTTATCTCTGATAGGGATAGCCGATTTACATCCAAATTCTGGACAAGTTTCCAAAAGGAACTTGGAACCAAAATCAGTTTAAGCACTGCATATCATCCTCAAACCGATAGTCAGAGTGAGCGAACAATTCAAACCTTGGAAGACATGTTGCGTGCTTGCGTGATTGATTTTGGAGGTAGCTGGGAAGATCATTTTCCTTTGATCGAATTTTTTTATAACAACAGCTACCATTCTAGCATTAAAGCTGCACCGTTTTGCCTTTGATCGAATTTATATTGTGCTTACTCTGTTCCTATCTATTTGCCATAGTTGTATCTAGTTGATGCAATAGTCAATATTAATATGTTTTGAATTTTAAAGAATGCTATGTTCATGAACTCACAAGCTTTACGCTGAGTCCCAAATGTTTTTATTTTATGGACACACATCCTAGGTGCCAGGTGATTACAGGAATAAGAGATTATGGACTAAGCTTATGCGGAGATAAAGGACTAAAGTGTTGCCGAGGATTTGGATCTATTTTATAGTTAAATTGATGTAATATTATTATTGTATTAGAAGACAAATGTATAATACGTTATATTTTATAATTATAGTTTGACTTTCGTTATGTATTCTCTGATTACTATATGTTCTGTGTATCCGATGCGTAACACTCCCTAAGGTGTGCCCTGGGAGGTGGGCGTACAATCTCTATACCTTGTAGGTGGAACACTTTGCCTTCTATGCCATCTTTTGCCAAATTGTAACTAGTTAAGCCACCACCAAAAGCATCATCATGAACATTGCTGCTTTGACTTCCCATGACATCTTTTTATATTATATCCTCCATAAATACCACATCTTTACTCATAGTTATTTAGCGAATCCCATCATCAAGTCTCCATAATCACTAAGCCTTCACTCCTTTAGAATATTCTAAAAATATAAACCTCCATGCTCTAAGTTGTAGCTTACCCTAATTCATATGTAAGTAAGATAATGATCCAAAAAACTTTGAGTGAACATAATCAAAGAATTTCCTAACCATACTTTCATAGGTGTGTTTATTTCTATTACAGGATACAAATATATATCAGCTAAATAAACAGTTGTTGTAATAGCTTCTGCCCAGAACATCATTGGTAAACCAGACGTTAATAACACACATTTTACCTTGTTTAACAAAGTCCTATTCATTCTCTCTACTAAGCCATTCCGCTTTGGAGTGCTAAACACAGCCAAATGCCTTGAAATACTCTGAATTTCACAAAATTGATCAAATAAGCAATTATAAAACTCCAATCCATTATCAATTTTAAGTTTCTTAACCTTTTTGTCAATTTATTTTTCTACCAAGATCTTCCATTCTTTATATTTCTCAAAAGTTTCATCCTTATGTTTCCAATTATAATCCACACCCTTCTGAAATGATCATTAATAATCGAAAACTAATACTTTGCTCCACCTAGAGAAGCAACCCAGAGCAGCACCCCACAAATTAGCATGAATATAATCTATTGTTTTTTTGTAGTTTTAAACTCCTATCAGATTTCATTCTACGAGACTTACCCAACATATAGTGCTCATAGAAACCAGCATTAGCCCTTGAATATCAGTCATAGCTTTTTGTTTATTTAATTTTATGAGACTTGATCACTAACAAGACAAAGTCTATTATGCCACAACATAGCAAAACTTCTGGTACCCATTTCTGCCATAGAAACATTCCTAACCATTACTTCACCATCAAGAACATAGGTATTGTTTTCTCTTCTAGACTAGTTATAACCATTAATGGCCCATAATCACTTTTCCTTTACTATTCTTCAAACTAACACCATATCCTTCCTTTTCCAAAGTAAAAAGTGACATAAACTCCTTTCAAAATTTGAAATATACATGGTACTATGCATATTAAACATAGCACCATTATTCAATCTTAGAGAGACATAACCAATGCCTTTGATTAAGCATGGCATATTATCCCCTAGCTAAACATTACCAAGATCCTCCATGTTCATTCCTTTGAAAAATTTCTCATTAGGTGTCATACGATAAGAGCGACCTAAATCAATATTCCAATCCTGCTTAATTCCCTTCATAGTAGCCAGAAAAACATCAACACCATCATATTCATCTGTTGATTCATCTTATGACTGATGACGTTGAATTATTGAAGTGTTCCAATAACCCTTTTCTTCTTTCTTTTATGAGAGTCTCTTTTTAGATGTTTAGCGGAGTTGCATACAAAACATCTTCTCTTGAATTGGGATTTAAATCTCCCACTCTTTAACTTTACAACCCTTTGTTCAAATCTTCCTCTCACATATAATCCTTCAATTGATTATTCTTTAACATCTACCCATTTCTTTAATTCTTTTAATTTAACAAGGACATCTTCCATTGATAAAATGTCCCTCCCGTACATAATAATGTTTACAAAATGCTCCAAACTATAGGGAAAAGATTTCAAGAATATAATAGCTTGATCTTCTTCATCCAATTCCACTTCTATAATTTCTAAATTCAACATGAACTTATTGAATTCATTTGATGAACCTCCCAAGATTTTCCTTAACTCATATAGAATACACAACCTTTTCTTCAAATGCAGCCGATTAGCCAATTACTTTGTCATATACAACGGTTCTAATTTCATCTATAAACAAACTGTTGATGTTTTTGTTACTTCTCACACATACTTAATTGCCAAGACTCAATATAATTGCACTATGAGCCTTCTCGATTACATCATTCTTCCTTGTTTGTGAGAGTTGTTGGAAGATTGGCTTCCCCGGACGTGCATACGTCTGCCCTTGATGAACAAGCAATGATCGGATCTTCACTTTCAATAATTCAAAATCATTTTTGCTATTGAATTTATCTAATTCAAACTTTGTCAACACCATCTTTGATCTTCAATTCGATTGGAATCACCTTTTTTATTTAAGTTGTCAACCTTGACTCTAATACCACTGGTTGTAATTGAAATCAAACTATCGATTAAACACCATAGAATTGAATTGAAGAACAAAGAAAATCATAAAAACTTTTAAGAGCCTCAATTATTGTATTAAACAAGAAGGATTACAATCAGGAATTAAAAGAAGAGCAGAGATGACCTTAAACCCCTTGTATCAATCAAGAGCTTAACTACCAACTAAAAACTACACTTATGGTGAAAAAAGACTATTTTACCTCTTATTAACACATTAATCAAACAAGTTATTTGACTATTACATTTTTACCAGAGCATGGCCCATATATGACTTGCATACTTCTCTATCACCCTAAGTTACGTCTTGCTTGTAAGTGTAGCACATGCTACCAAATCTGATATAGTCTTAATTTCTCTAAAAAGGTGTACTATACATACCTATAGGAGAATTCTAATTCTTTTATTAGCTACTAATATTATGGTACATTAAAAGAAACTAGGATTGATCAATCTCGCGCATTGTGCCAGTGCTCTTTTGTTGTCGATACAACTTGATTTTTTGTCTCTAAAGAACGTTTACATCACGATTGCAGTCATGACAGGGCTTAGAACAGGTTGTCAATTACGGCTGCTAGCCATAAATGGCAGTCGTGCCAAAAGCAACCGACAACGTTGTTGTTGTGTCATCACAGCCACACCGTTTTGCAGCCAACTTAAACCGTTTAAGCAATCATTACCCATTCTACTAATAAAAAAGGAACACAGGTTCATAATCTCCTATGAGCTAAGGCTCGTTATTATCGACACAATGTTATTCCCAATGCAAACAACATACGGATTTTTCTGATAACAACACAACAGAGACATTAGTTTGAGATAATGCAGAAGTAACATTAGCTCTCGTTCGTTGTCTCAGATGAGCTGAGGCTTGTCATCATCGACATAGTGGTATTCCCAACAACATCGTAATGATTTTTTTAATAGCAACCCAGCATAGGTATCAGTTTGAGATAACGAAGACTCAAACTCAGTAGTTTACAGGTAACATTCGATCTTTTATGAAAAATAAGATCACAAACGAACACAGGTTATAGTCTCGAAAGAGCCAAGGCTTATTATCATCAACACTTCGGTACATTCCGTCTTGTATAACAGATAAGGTCCGAAACGAACATGGGTTCGTAGTCTTGGACGAGCTAAGGCTCGTCATCATCGACACAGCGGTATTCCCAATAACAACATCATTACGATTTTTCTAACAGCAACCCAACATAGGCATCTGTTTGAGATAGCGTAGACTCAGAGTAAGCAATTTTCTAGTAAAATTTGATCTCGCATGAGAAATAATGTCACAAATGAATACAGGTTCATAATCTTAGAAGTACTAAGGCTCGTCATCATCAACACTACGATATTTCCAACAGCAACATCAAAACGATTTCCTAACAAAAACTCGGTAAAGGCACCAATTTGAGATAGCACAAATTCAACCTCACTTGAATGCTCATCGGTAGCTAACCAAAAGAAGCAACCTTATAACCTGCAATAAGCTTGCACCCAACAACAACATCAATGGACAAAAAAAACACCAATAAAGTCTCAAATGAGCTAATCATCATCATCATCGACATCGACACAACAGATAAAAATAAAGGTATACTTAGACCCTGACATGAGCATCAACCCAATAGCAACATAAGCGAAAGCATCAGCAAAATCTCTGATGACGATAAGCTTCGTCATCATCGAGACTACTGTTATAAAGTAGATATAAGTTTAAGGTGTAAGATGAAAATCAAGTTAACAACATCAACGAACAAACAAAAACCAAAAAATATCAATAGAGCCTCACATGAGGTAATTCTCATCATTATCAGCATAACAAAGGTCCTAAAAAAATGCATCAGTTAAAAACATATAGACTCTACCACCACTACCAAAACAAAGTTTACTCAGGTGGAATCAGTCCAATGGGACAGAGACACAACAAGTAAACCACTATTTAAAATGTAGATCTGAAAACCCTAAAAGGGTAGGAAAGAGATGTGACGGCCAAGGGGCAACAAAGGAGGTCATAAAACCATTATCACAACCATGAACTACCGTACACCGCCTCCTGCTCCACCTCAACCACACAAGGAAGCGGAGTGGCGACAGGGTCGACCTACAGATCAACTCTCTAAAGAAGAAAGCCACCGCCACAGAACACTCACCAACGAAGATATGGCCTATGGCACAAGTATGGGGCCCGGATGAGAGACGGTTGCAGCGGGTTATTCCCGGAGCTACTTTCTCTAGAAAAGAAAGTCACCGCCTCATCACAGCTGTGGCAGAAGAGATGGGTAGTGGGATAAGTATAAGGAACAAATAAAAGACGGTGGTGTAGTTGGTTGTTGTACACCAAGCAACACAAATGGTAACCATAGTTCATCACGTTCTTTTATTCATATATAGGATAATACTTCTACTATCAATCACTAAACACGTGTTACGAAATTGTAACAAAATTAAATGTACATAAAACAAACAAAATTTCACGTTTAGTTTTAAAAAGCCGACCGAGGTCAACCCACTTGCCTCTAAAAAGTGGAAAACCAAGAGAATCAACCAAAAGCAGAGATAAATTACTTTCCCATACTAGAACTCGCCACACACAACACATGCCGCTTCCCCAACTTGTACCCTATGAAACACAACTTGTGCATGAAATACGTTTTAGATTTGATAATCCCCAAAAGCAAAAGTTGTATAATTTTTATGAAGATCTTGAGGCAGAAGCTTCCATGATATGGCTAATCAATCAATCTTCTGACTCCTTACTCAAAGATGTATTGTCAATTCATTGTCCCATTAACCATGGCCGTCCATACCCCACCACCACCACCACTAACACTTTCATCGGTTACAAAAGCTCATAATCATCACCTCACATAACCCTCTTTACACCATATTCCTCCCACATTCATCCACGGTTGTCACCTTTGAGTAATGAAATTGCCCTTTGCTCCATCCCAAAACAACATCAATTCTAACAACGTCAAGCAGCAAGTTACTAGTGGTGGTGGTGTTGGCGTTGCTGGTGGTGGTGGTAATCGGTACGAACCGAAATCGGTGCTAGACATACGACGGAGTCCACCAAGTCCGATCACCGGTAAGGCGTCGGAGTTTCATTCCACCGATCATAATAATAATAATAATAATAATAATATTGTGTTTCCATCGTCTGAGGATCATCTGCAGTTGGACGATAGTAATAATAATAGTAATAGTAACAGTAATAATATTATTGAGCATGGAATGATCCATCAGTTTGAAGAATGGGATTCTCTGATGAAGGAATTAGGGCTCCATGATGACTCGAGTAAATCGGGCTATCCGCTTGAGCTTCCTGAGCTACCTCCGATTCACACGGTGGAGGCGAATATTCCGGCGACGGCGATGTTATTCCACCCGGAGTTTGACAACTTGAATCCGAATCTCAACGCGCTTGATTTCATGGGGCACGACGCTGTTGTTGATGACGACGACGACGACGATAACAACAACAACAATAATAATAACGATTTTGTGGACGACTTGATCCGGATCGCTGAGTGCTTCGAAACTCGGTCGATCCAGCTCGCCCAGATGATACTAGGGCGACTCAACCTACGTCTCCGTGCTCCTACGGGAAAACCGCTGCAGCGAGCGGCGTATTACTTCAAGGAAGCGTTACAGTCGCTACTCACCGGGCCAACTCGGTTAACTCAGTCGTCTTCTTCTTCGGAGATTGTACAAGCGATCAAAGCGTACAAGACGTTCTCCAACGTCTCACCGATCCCGATGTTCTCCGACTTCACGGCGAACCAGGCGGTGCTGGAGGCGGTCGACGGTGCGATGATCGTCCACGTCATCGATTTCGACATCGGCCTCGGCGGTCATTGGGCGTCGTTCATGAAGGAGATCGCCGAGAAGGCGGAGGTTCTGAAAATTCACTCACCGGCGGTGAGGATCACCGCCGTGGTGCCGGAGGAGTACGAAACGGAGTCGAAGTTGATCAGAGATAACCTCTGGCAATTCGCCAGAGGTCTGAAACTCCGATTCGACATCGATTTCGTTTCGTTTCGGACTTTTGAGTACTTATCGTTCAAATCGGTGAAGTTCATCGACGGAGAGAAGACAGCAGTGGTTCTGAACTCGACGGTGTTCCACCGCATCGGCGCCGGATTCATCAACGATCTCCGGCGGATCTCGCCGGATGTGATTGTGTGCGTCGACGGTGAAGGACTGATCGGGAGTGAACCGTCGTTCTTCCGGCAGACGGTGATCGAAGGTTTGGAGTTCTACTCGACGGTGTTGGAGTCGTTGGAGGCGGCGAACGTCGGTGGTGGTGGTTGTGGTGGTGAGTGGATGAGGAGGATTGAGATGTTTGTGATGCTGCCGAAGATCACGGCGACGGTGGAGGCGTCGGGGCGGCAGATGCCGTCGTGGCGGGAGGTGTTCGGTAGGGCGGGGATGAGGGCGGTGGAGCTGAGTCAATTCGCTGAGTTTCAGGCCGAGTGCTTGTTGAGGAGGGTGCAGGTGAGGGGGTTCCACGTGGCGAAACGACAGGCGGAGATGGTGCTTTGCTGGCATGATAGGCCACTTGTGTCCACGTCAGCATGGAGGTTTTGAGCCTTTTTGGCCACGTGGTAGTAAGATTAACAATAATAGTCACGAATAGTTGAATGCTGTCATAGGCTGTTATTTTCTCCTTTTGTTTTCTTTTTTTTTTTGGCATATTGGGGAATAAATTATAAATGTAATTTAGGGGGTGATCTTGTGGTGCTGTAATCAGCTGAATAGAAATACTTGATGAGATGATCACGTGTTGATAGTCCTTCATGTCAATGTTGATCAGGTGTTTATAATTAACAAACTCCACTTCACTACTAGATAATTGTTTAATGTTCTTTAATGGTTGTTATATACAAGTATCATGTGACCGAGACTACTGTAATGCATTTGGATCCATTGTAAAACAAATTAATGCATGTATGGCTGATATACTTTTAGTCATGTCATCACGTTTAATTTTTCTTGTAATAGTATTTGAAGGCGTAAGGCACATTAAGCGAGCCTTAAGTCTAAACGCAAAGCACTCAAAAAACAGAGACTTGTTAATAACAAGTTGTATAGTATAGGAGTATCATTTTTAGAATTGTTTTAGGCTTGTTTTGGTGTAGTATTGACTATTTTTCAACTTTTTTAAACGCTAGTGTACTCACTTCAGACTTGCTCAGACGATTTTAGGCCAAAACTCGACCTAAAATTGCGGCTGAGCGCCCCGAATGTAGAGCTTTTGAAGCAAGTACGCTAGGGTGCACCTAAAGCCTAGGTGTCACGTCTTGTGGGCTTTTGACGTTCAAGAAAAGTTTTCATCGAGTTAGGTAAGATAATCAAAATTGATCAAAATCAAGTTCAAAAGATACAATCCCTTCTGAAAAGGAAGACAAATGGTCGTTTTGGGAGAAAGGTATTAACGTGTATATATTTATATATTATTTATTTATGATAGTTATCTTAGAGATAAAGTTTAATTAGTTTGAATATCTTGTAATTATCTTCTCCCCGAATAACTCCATTCGGTTACATTTATATATAATACTAAAAGAGTAATTTAGGGAGACACTTGGCACATTTCTAGACCCCCTAAGTTTATTTTTTCAATTTCTCTCTCCTCTTAAATAATTACTTAAAAAATATAAAATAATTTTATTCTTTTTTAGAATAAATATTTTAATAAATTAAGAAATATGACTTTATATTAATGTTATTTTTAGAAAACAACTTTTTATACAATTAATTTTTTTTCTAAAACATCTAACTTTTTTAAAATATAAAATATTTTAAAATTGGTAATTTTAAAAAGTAAATTTTTTTATAAACTAAAAATAATTAAAATTTGGAGTTATAATAAATAATTTTAAAAAATAACATTTTTAATACTGTTTGTTTTGAAAAAGATATTAAACTTTTTTTGGAAACAAAATTTAAAAACAAAAGTTTAAAAATTGATATCATTATTTTATTACTTATAGTTATTACTCATATGCAATTTTAATCATATCTTATTTTAGATTATCATTTTATACTTCACAAAATTTTATTATATTTAATATTTTGTTTTTTCAACCTATATAATACATGGGTTTACTAAAGTTAGTATTAAATAAATAATAATCAACAACTAATCAGAGATATTATGAACATGTATAGCCTGATCCAACCCGATTCAATACTATATCTCTATATTTGATTACAGAGTCAAAATAATTCGAAATTGATCTAATTATTGCACAAAAATTTTCAGTTTATATTGTCTTAATTGCTTCATACTAATATCCTCACACCCACTCAATATCTAACTCACAATTTAACCCGTCAAAAGTATTTCTTTTAAGTTTAAAAAAAGACAGTTTTCTTTGACTTTATATTTCGCTATAACAATAACTAAAAGTTAAGGTCAACCTCTGTCAAGTGTCGGTTTATACTTGAAAGAGCCTATTTTTACGCATGATCAGCTTTATGACATCCTACCACAAGTTAAAAGTAAATATAGATTGAAGCTTTTAACTTTAGATAATGAGTTTAAACCTATTAATGTTACTATAAATGTAACTTACAATGATATTTTTGCTTATTTGTGACCTTATAATCAAAAGTTGTTATGTCTTATTTAATATATAAGACATTTGTTTTTTTTATTTTTATATTATTTAATAATTAACTATTTATACTTTCGTATAATACACAAGTAACTAAAGCTAGTGTACTATATATTGTGGATTGTTTAATGAAATCATCATAGAATATTATACCAAAGTTTATAAAAGGTAGCAGAGTTTTTACGAATACAACATTTAGCAGTTACAAATCAAATGAATAGTAAAGGTGTCATTATTGATATTTAAAACCACAACAACACTTTAATTATCAAAACCTGAATATTATATCTTCACTTTTACCAATCAACAACAAAAACCACAATGGATCTTTTGGACCACAAAAGCCTAGGTTCACACCAACTTGTTAAGGGTCCTGCCCTTGACACCTCAAGGTCAGAACCCATCAAGCCTAGGCTAGTTGGTTCGGACTGATTAGTCGGTTAGGATGGTTGAACACAACAAAAATCATACATAGGTAAAGAAGTTGGAAACCAAATCAATAAATTAGTCCAACAGCTACAATACATGAGCCTGCTTTATAAAAGAATCAGATCCTTCGAAACCTTATTGGCTTCCTATCAGTTGCCACCTCTGTGATCAGTTTAAGCCATCAAGATCCCCAAGACACTCGATGCACGAGAGCATAAAGTGAGTGGAATTCACAACGTTCGAGTTTCATAGATCAATGACCAATCCTACCATCAGTTTATCATAATGCTGGAAGAATACGTGTGTTCTAAATTTGTAGTTCTAGCAACTAAATTGTCTGGTCCTGTCACATTCTTAATTGTTACCTTCATCTGCCTGGGATTTTAGAGGAGCATCAAGTTTCGGCACACCCTCAGGTTCACTAAACTTGCTTAACTTACCCTGTTCATGCAATTTAAGTCATTAACTATCAACGGTCCATAATAGAATAAAAAAATAAAAAAAAAATTAATACATAAAAGCCCAAAATACTCTCTCATTTTATGTGAAAGGCCCCCCCAGATTCAATAATATTAAAGTACTGTAACAAGTTTAAAATGCACGTATTTATGAAATCAAGGATAAAGGTCAGCTGCTAGCACAGTTGTTACATATGTGAAAGCTGTGTAGATAATTTCTTTTACGTGAATGTCAACACTCTTTTGTTGATGTGGAACACTACCTCTTCAATTTTTCAACGCTTATATACGAATTCATATGAGAAAAATTATCATGTCAACATTTTTGCATATTTGGAATGTCACTAAATCAAACTTGACATGTTTCAGGGATAAGAAGATACTATTTTAATTTTTTTCTCCATGTGTACTCTAGACAATATTAGAGAATACACTACGTCGAATTTGGTTGAAATTAATTTTTGTTTCATGCAAAATGAAAAAAGTCTGCTTTCTCAATGATATTAACCGGTAAAAGAATTTGTATCAACAAGTGCAAATTATTAGGGGTTGGCAAAAACCTTCATGGAGTCGTTTTCAGATGTTAGCTTCTTGCATTCCTCGGAGAGCCTTTGCAGCTCCTCTTTGAGTCCCTGATTTTCTTTGTTTAGCATCTCAACTCTTGCTTGTAGCTCTTCACACTCAGCCTACATGTACATTATTTAAGTACAACTAAATGTCAGATATCAAATCTGCATTATTAAATGCTTTACTACCAAAAGAGAAATTTAAGCTCTGAATTCCCTCAGTCTCATTGGTTAGCAAGATATTGATGAGGCCTATGATTTTTCCGGTGACAGGTTCTCACGGTTATAAACAACATTCAAGATAATTTCTTTAATCCCTTCAGCAACTACCTGCTTGCGCATTCTCGATCTCCTAGCTGACTCTCGATTAGATTGCTTTCTCTTCTGTCTCTTCAATTCCCGTTCATCCGGCTGTATGACAGTTGTATTACTTAACTAACTTAAATCTTGCATCCATAAGATATAGATCACCTAATAACATCTTAAAAGCAGATATAAATCAGACAACAAAACATTTAAAGCTGATTCATACCCGTGCCCACTGGCCCATTACCGGTGGTGGCACCACTGTTTGAGGAGCACCAGGAGGATTTGATTGCATTTCTAAAGCTACATTTCCTGCAGATGGATTCGACGAGTCTATCCCCACATTGAGATTGCCAGCAGTAGCAGGCATATGAACAATAGGATTTTTCTGCAAATTTGCTGCATAGAATGAAAGTTAAAAGTTCATATCTCGAATCAAAAGAGGCAAAGTAAAATGTCAGTTAACTTACCATCTGAAGAACCATCATTCTCACTCTCGGCGCTGTTAATGTTCAAAATCTATAATTAGTATTATACCATCTAAAGAGATGGATAATGTGGTAAATAAAATCAAAGAAAACACTCTAGAATCTGTATGATGCATATGAACCTTTGGGTGGTGTTTCCATCATTCCCTGAACTTGATGCTACCTTCTGGCGTGCCACCATCGGCGCGCCAGGATGAGCATAAACTTCCGGCGGGGAATATAGAGTAGGGTATGGAACAGGAGCCCCATATGGTGGCATCATGGGATGCTGCAATAAGTCACATAAACATACATCAGTAGATCCATAAATCATCAAATCTAACAGACAACCAACTAAACATGATAATAATAATAATAACGACGACAACAACAACGACAACAACCTGGCCTCCCCAGATATATGGATGAGGACCTGGAGACGCAACAATGGAGGGAAAGAACGGTGGGGGAGCCCCACCACCATAATATGCCTATCACAAAACGCGTAGACATCCATAAGAATCTATCTCAAGATCATAACCAAACAATTTCTAAACAATATTATGATTATTATCCTGCACCTGCATTGAGGTAGACCAATCTGCAAAAGGGGGTGGGTGTGTTTCCTGTAGATAAGTTAGAGTATATGATAATATTGCATCACAAAACCAAATCAAACCAAACAACAAACAGAACATATATCTTGCTATTAACAAATGGTAACAAAACCTGAGTTGAATTTGGTTTAATTTGCTTAGCAGTCGAGCTCCCTTCACCAGCTCCCATGAAATCTACAAGCCAAAACAACAATCAACACAACAAATCGATTCATCTCAATAATTTGCCCGACAACACCGTGATTATCATTTATCAGATCCAAATCAGAACAACATCAATAATCGTTACGAATTACGCGCGTACTAACGGATTTGACAACGGAAATACACGAAACCTGAAATAAACTGTAACCTGGATGTTGTTCTGATATCAGCGGAGTGATTTTGTTGACAGATATGAAACAATCGGAGAGATGGATGGAAGTGGATTGTTAGGGCAAATTGTGTTGATTGAAGGTGAAGATGATGTGGAGATCTGTACGGAATTGGGGAAAGCGGTGGGTTGATGGTGGTGGTGTGGGGAGGAGGCCGCCGTGAGCGGTGGTCGGAGATGGAAGGGGATGGGGTTAAGAAGATGACACGTAGGGTGGAAATGGTTCCAGGTGTCAAACGCGGAGAGGGTGGATGTGACGAGGCTGAAAGGTTTGATTGAGTGGTGGGTGATCTGGACACAGGTGGGTGGTGTTTGTTTTGTATGTATGATTGAAAATGAAGGTCATTTGTGGAGTATTGTTTTTCCTTGATGTAATGGATGTCAGTTATCAGAGCTTAGGCGTTCAAAAAAATTTGAAATTAAAATTAGAATAAAAAATTTTTTTTATTTAAAATCATGTTTGTTGGTTATCAGGAATTGAAATTGATAAACTTTTT
This sequence comes from Flaveria sonorensis, assembly GCA_025506505.1. Taxonomy (NCBI): domain Eukaryota; kingdom Viridiplantae; phylum Streptophyta; class Magnoliopsida; order Asterales; family Asteraceae; genus Flaveria; species Flaveria sonorensis. The sequence goes on along the minus strand of CM046438.1, from coordinate 14,175,634 downwards.
ATTGGATTGTTCAAATATGAAGTATCGTTTGATTTACAAAATTCTTTAAAATTAAAATTGAAATTCGAAAATATTTAATTCAAAATCTTGTTTTATTGGTCACCTTGAAATTGGAAATTTTTTCTACACTCGTTGTAATTTACTTTTCTTTCATTTAACTTATGAAATGTTCAACAAACTAATGGAATGTTTAAAATTAACATTTTAATTCCGGTCAAAAAATTTTCAACCAAACGCCCTATTAATTTTAATAAAATTTCATTCCAATTTCAGTTCCATTTCCAATTCTTTTATAACACATTTTGCGAACCAAACGACTTTTAACATTCCAATTCCACTTAAAAAATTACCAACTAACCACCTTATTAATGTTAATAAGCTATCATTTTAATTCCAAGCCAACTTCTATTTCTAATTTCTTTACAATTTATTCTGCAAACCAAATGACCCCTTAGTTTTTATTATCAAAACAATAATCATTAAACATGCATACTATAAGATTTAAACAATATTAAGTTAGCAAATGCAATATTTACCATCAAACTATCTCGTGAAGAGGGAAAAAGAAGAAGATATGTTACAATATCTATAATATGTTATACTGTTCTTTAATAAAAACAAGCATAGTTTTACCCCTGATTTCCATTCATTAATTTTTAAATGGATTACATGGTAGATAGGTACTAATGTCCTAAGTCGGCAAAAGAGTAGTCATTTGATGTTTAGTGCATAATACTGTTAAGAAACTAATCTAATAAAAATGATGAGGAATGATCCCATGATCATCATAAGAACATCTGCCAAGGCTAACATCTCAATCACTCTAGAAGTACAATCCTCTGCTCGAGTGCCTATAAACACCTCCCCGAATCAATCCATGCCATCCCCCATACCACAGGCGATAGTAATGCACATCATCTATCTTCTTTTTGTGTTGCTTCTTTACTTCACTAGATCCTCCACTTCATACCGTTGGCTACTATCGAAGGTAGCCAACTTGGCAATCCTCATATTAAGGCAGTATATGCGCTCATTATCCACACATCTCCGAGCTAGAAAAAGTTAGTAGCAGTTTGATGGATCCTCAATCTGTGTAAGGCATGTTCCCAAGATTTCTCACAGTTCGTCAATCATAGCATAAAACATGATAGTCTTTGGAGGCTAAGTGGCTACAATCTATGCCATCCACATAATCTCATAAATTACCTACGAATTAATATGCATACAAAATTCAGCATTGTTGTGTAAGTTCTAGTTTTATATATATAAGAAAATAAACTTTTACCTTTTGTTATGAATACACATCATCTGTGCATTCAAGTTCATTTGACTTTTATATCATTCATTACCGTGTTTTGTTATTTTTCATTCATTCTATCGTTATATTTCCACTTATCAAAATACCAAGGTTGAAAAGAGTAAGAGCCTAAACATGTGCCCGACAAAAAATGTAAGACTCCAGTCAACGAATAGTCGTAGTTAACTAAATCCTTAACAGTTGACCCATGATGCAAGGCACATATCGAACGACCCACACATATATAAAGGTGCATTCACTCTAGTGGCCCACAATGCGTATTGGGTAGTTAGCCGGGCACATAAGTGAAGTATATGCCATTTATTTCTTGCAAGACTTTCGGGTCGTAATTAGGCCCACATTGCTTTTTCATCAAGTTTCACTGTAATTCTTCATTCATTAACATTTCACTTCATTATACATAATACTTTCATGGTTTACTTTATCATATCATTTGTTCTATATCATGCACATATCATACATAAATTAGATATAAGCCATCAACATTGGAAAAGCAAATAGAAAATCATTCAATAGTAGAAGTCAACCCTAGATCAAGATCTAACCTAGGTCAACTATAGTTTAAGAACTCAAAAGAACCAACGACTTATATGCATACCAAGATCTTTGATTAAGTTGAGTACTATCCATCACCGAATATGGCCGAGCATTCCCAGTAGCCAAATACTAGACATTTCGAGTACTCACATCCTACCGAGAACTCAACTACCCAAGTACTGCTTTAGGGCCAAGTACCTAACACTCTCAATGTTAGGGCCACCGAATACAAAAACCAAGAACATAACACCACTGATTACTAAGGCCAAGGACTTGGTTACCAAATGTTGTTTCAATGCAAAATCTATTGCTCGAGTGAAAATGTCATATTTTTGTTTTCCATCTACTTAAACATATCAAAGCATACTAATTTTAGGGTTGTTGCACATAACATGTTCTATAATGCAAAGTTTATAAAAAAAACATGGTTTTCATCATAAAAAATAATAACTTTGCGATCTACGGTAAAACATTGACAAAATTATGTATATCAGCCCCAAAATCATCTAAAATGATAAAATATAGGGATCTAGAACTCAATTTATGAAGAATACCACGTAGAAAACGAGCTTCCTTTCCATCGAGATCTGATCATGCACACATAAAAATCCAACCTTTATCATTAGATCTAGTTCATAACAGACAAAGGATCGAATTAAGCTTAGATCCATTCAAAAATTATAGAGAAATCTCTTACCTTTGAGGTTTTCTTCGCTTCCTCTTTCTAGCCGAGACTCTCCCTCTCTAACCCAAATCAAGAAAGCTTGCATTTTTGGGTACGACTTCCATTCTAGTCAACTTGTGCCCTCCACTTTGTTTTTAAAATTTGTAACCTTCTTTATTTTTTTCCTTTTCGGCCATTTTACGAGTTTTTGAAGTCTTACAATCTAGCATGAAGCAGGTGACGATTGTGAATCCTCAGGAATGGTGGCCTAGGTCTTCTCAAGTACCGGGGTAGCAAATGAAACCTTACAGCAAAGCCCCATTTTCTTCATGGGTGTCTAGATGATTATTGGTCCCTTGCGAGTGGCATTAGGTGATAATTTTTATGCAAAGAAACATCATGTAATCGATCAATAGGTGTCAAAGTTTTGGTGATCACGCTACTAGAGGCGTACATTTTGGTTTTTTTTTTTCAAAACCGGTTAGGTTCAAACTAGTTTTTGAAGTGAAAATTGGTTTTGGTTTTAATCGGTTTCAACGGAGCAGGTTGCAAACCGGTCTTGGTTCAGAGCGGTTACAAGTCGATATGTGTTGGATATGGTTCGGAAAACTTTTGTTTTTCATCTCTAGTCTCCACATGACTAATTAAGTAATCAGTGAACTTCATATCCCTCAACTCTAATATCGGTAATTTAAAATGAATTTTTATTTATCTTAGCTTGAAATAAGTTATTTCATAAAAGTAATAAAATAATCACGAACACCCTAATTAGTACTTGTTAGTCGTGTGACATGCCTCGGTGGACATTCTGCATGCAATCCACTGTCCACGTGTCCAAAGGAACCCATAGTGACGAAAAAGAATACCAAAATGGTTAATGTAGTCACGTCAGAATAAAGCCTAGGAATCACTTTTGTTGTTTTCTACACAACTCTAAATATTTCTCAAACAACCAGCCCACTTGTACTCTATGCTGTGAGAGTTGTACATCAACCTAACACATGGCTCATGATAACTTCTTGAACAAACATACATATGGCCATAGGGGTCAGGTCTGGAGTACTTATTAATCTCCCACATAGTTTAGGTGTGATCAAATTAAAGCCTATTGTCCCTTAGACACTACGGTGTTGTGTGTAAACCATACTATGGAGGTGGGGAAGATTGGTAGAGGGTTAATGGTGCCTATGATGGCAGCCAATTTTGTGGTGTATGTCATAGTGGTCGGGCTTGCCGCATGGTCTATCGACAAATATATCGATGGCGAACAGAACCACCCTCGTAAGCTCTCTCTTTCTCTCTTTCGCAATTTCGATCGCCCCCCTATCATAATATCTGTCATTAAAGAAACAAGAACCCGACAAAAACATAAAACTTAAAACATTTAATACGAGTATTATAGTGTCAGACTATAATAGTAAACCTTTTTCGCATATACAAGATTTATTGATACTGTTTGGTTACCTGAAACCAATGGTCTATGGTCTATTTTATTATAAGAAGTTTGGAATTGCCGTTATAAAGATGTAATGTTATGTTATATATGTCAAAACGGAATATATTAATATGTTTGGAATTATTATTGATTAAAATTATTAATCGATAGAATTATAGTTAAGAATTTGATATTTTTGGTATGAGCTAAGAATGCGATTTCGAGTAACAAAAGCCGCAGTATCTTAAATTACTCTATAATTATTTAACATGGTAAATAAATATTTTGGTTTTATATTTTAATTTGAACCATTTTAGTTTTATCTTTATTTTTAGCTTTAACTTTTGTCTTTTGTGATTTTGGTCATTAAAATTAAGAATTTTAAAGTTCAGCCACTAAACTATTTACACTGAAATTTTATTTTACTGAGTTTGGCCACTAGAGACTGCTATTATATATTTTGGTCATCCTTTTGTTTTTTAACTTTGGTCATTAAAAATTTAGGATACTAGAGTGTGAGTCACTAAAGTTTAGTATTTTTGAGTTTCGCTGTCAAACTTCGATTTTATGGTTTTCGACAAGCCGGTCACATAACGATCGAAGTAACGCAGAGTTGCGTGTAGAAAAATTGACAGAACTCCGTCACGTAGCGCATTAGTTTGGCAACAAAAGTTTAGAATCTTAGAGTTTGGTCACTAAACTATTTATAATGAAGTTATGTTTTTTAAGCTTGGCCACTAAAGTTTAGTATTTTTGAGTTTCATCATAAACTTCGATTTTATGATTTCTAACAAGCTTAACAGATAACGACCAAAGTAATGAAATAATGTGTGTAAGAATATTGATCGGACTCCTGTCGCGTAGCGCAGGGAGCAAAAGTAGTGTTAAATTTTAAGTCATTATAGGTAGTCTTGATCAGGCAGTTAGAAAGTCCTGTTCAATAGCAAATCATTTAGTGGTGAAGCTTCTCTCAAGGAAAATGGTTCAAACCCATCACAAGTTGATGTAAATTAGTTATGCTTTAAATTAGGTGGAGTATGATATGTACGGTAATATCTAGTCCAATACAACCTACTATGAGATATGTTTTTACAATCATATATTATTGTGATATTATGAAAATCCATCGACGATTTTATAGGTTTTTTGTGCATCATTCACCTCTCATAAAACCATCGTCTTAGTCTGTTGTTCTTTACTTTTACAAATATACCATTCTTGCAAGATCCAGAAGAAAAAAAAGACCATTCAAGAACAAGATATTGTAAAACTACACACATATAATATTAAGCTAATATAATTTAGCAAAGTACATGGGACATTGCTTAAGCATATTAATATACTTGGAAGTTACTTTAGATTCATTTGATTCTTTAACCAAGAAACGTTACATACAAGTGACTATGGCGCTATTGTGATGTAGACTTGGGAGGGAATCCATCAACAACTTACATGTTAGAATTTGGGTTACTTGGAGGCGCAACCGGATTATGTTCACTCGTGATCGGGTTCATGCACCTACGAGCATGGCATAGTGCCAGTTTGGCGAGTGCCTCATCATCGGCATTTATCTCGTGGGCTATTACTGCTGTTGCCTTCGGGTACATCATTCACGAAAACCTTAAATTAGCATTTGTCTAGTTTTATATATATTTTCTTAACAACAATCTAATCTGCTTTTAGTTCTACACCATTATTCACTGTCTGGATTTATATAACTAGTTTTTTTCCAAACGGATGATTTTGTAAACATAGTTTTGCTTGGAAGGAGATCAAAATGGGAGGACGAAGAGGAAAACGCTTGGTAAATACAAAAATGTCTTTGTTATAAAAATTGGAAATGTTACTCATAGATATCTAGATTCAAAAGTGCTTCAATTAGTTCACTCATGTATATTTCGTTCAAATTGGATCATTAAACCACCAAATCAAATCATCATCGATTTATTTTGTGTCAAGAAATAAATAGAAAGAAGATGTGGGGTCGAGATTTTCAATATATGAAATATTTAGACTAGAAAAATTAAAAACACATGTTAATTATATTTAAAAAATAAAAAGGATATCTAAAATCAACATCAAGTCTGCTTAAAAAAAAGAAAAATATATACTCTAATGAAACAAAAAAAAAAGTTAAAAACTTTAATTAAAAGAATACATAAAAGCTGAGTGATTTAATTGGAATATTTTTTAAACTTGAGTGATCTAATTGAAACATTTTTAAAACTTGGTTACCATTATGTAAAGTTACCCCTCGTAAAATTGCAGCAAACACTGGAACTATTTATAACAATATCGACATTTAGCCAGTTGTTGTATCTAATGCTTCTACATGCCGGAGTATTCAGCCATAAGTACGGACCTGATTATCTCAGCCACAGGGATGATACCATTATCCATCATGCACCCGCCCTACCTCCATCCCAGCCTCAAGGTAGCACTTCCTCTTTGGACTAACCAAGATCTTATATCGTACACAAACTAAGTGACAAAAACCGGATGTATACATAGTTTGATGAAAGAAAAAACATATTTGTTTATATCAAGTTCGTAGTGAAATGTATCACCTACATAGCTTCAAATCCTCTGCTCGGTTATAATTTTTTAATCATCTGGATCAAGTTATGGGTCATTCTTACTTCTTAGAGTTGTGTTTTAGTGTTTATGCATACATATATCAAATAGAAGTGTCAAGGGTGTAAAAAACCTAAAGTTAGAATATGATGAAAGGGTGAAACCTTTAGTGAAGCAAATACAAGTTTGATTTTAGGGTTATGTATGTGAAGTCAAACGAGTCTATAAGATACGATTATTTATCAAATTTCAAAGTATCGACTGTTTTGTTGGATTATGTACTGGTTCGATTAATTGACGTTGCCAACTGAGCTATGACCCGTAAGAGTTACACATTGGACAACGATTTACAAACCCACTTAATTTAATTAATTGACGTTTACGAACTAGATCGGGTTTAATAATTTATAAAAGTATAAATTATTTAACTAAATCGTTTAAGTGTTAAACATTATTGTTTCGGGTTTTTGGTTTGACACATGGACTAATATTAATCTGACCGGGCCCAGGGCCCGCGAAAAGATTAATATTAATTATCAATATATAAGGATCATTAGGGTTTAGTTTATCTCTTGATTACAAACCCCAAAGCATCACATATATATTGTAACCTTAATTGACGGTGAACAAAGAAGATGCAATTTTTCTTTCTTCCGATCGTATACAACAGCACAAATCCAAGATCCCGATCGCGACCCGCGCCATCTAGTCATGTCCCGGCTCGTGTTCGTTTGTTTCTAGCAATTAATCGTTGAATCCTCGGTGTCTCAAACGGTTAATTATTAACCACCAAGGTATATTATATCTCATCAGTAGGTTATTAATATTCTGTATTTGCATTGTTTGTAACCCAGATCCTGTCGGGTTCAATTTTGGTATTTTGATTTTTACTCCGCTGCGTTAACTATTATTAATCTGATTAATAATTATCAAAATTTTTTTAATAAATAAACCTAACCAAGATACCACTGAACCCAACAGTGGTATCACAGCCACGCTTACAACATGCAAATTAGATCCGGTCTGTTGACCGGTTATAGATCACAAACTTTAAAATTATTTAAAGTTTCTGATTTATTATTGAGGGCAATTATATATTTTGGTTATATATTTATTAACCAAAAGATTGCTCTTTTTATTTTGATTGTGTTTTAATATGTAAATCTGGCTAGACCCTATGGTTAACTGGTTGTGATGTGATTTGTTTTTGTTAAAGTTTTTGGTTTTATGGTTTTGGCCCATTTGATGGCTCAAAGTTGTAATAGATTAGGGTTTTCTTTTATTTTGTATTTCATTTGTAAATATTATAATATTTGAAGACCCGAAGCCAAACTGGAAACAAGACGAATCAAGGAGTCAGTGGGAGCCTATCAAGACAACTAGATGCACTTAGGTCCATCCATGTGGTTGTTTTGTGTTTTGACCTTGTGACCTGGTTTGATCTTGCTAATTGGCTCTAGCGAGATCAAACAATTATAGCCATTAGATTTACATATTACTTTGCTATTATGGTTGCTTTATTTTATAATTGTTATAACATCCAACCTAATATCAAACTAATTAAAAATATTTTTTTTACAATCAAAATAAATAAAAAGTTTTAAACTTATTTTTACAACTTTTTAAAATATGAAAACAAATTGTTTGTTTTAAAAAAAGGATAACCGGATAAGTGTTTTCAAATTCAAAAATTAATTTGAATTTCAAAACTTAAAACTTGATAATTTTGAATTAAAATCAATTATATATTTAAAAGAATAACTAGATAAGTTTTCAAATTTGAAATTAGTTTAAATTTCAAAACTTAAAACTTAATAATTTAAAATTATCAACTTAAAATGGGTTATCTATCTCGCGACAAACCTAGTTTTAATAGGGTATTAAAATTTGGTGTCCCGAGAGATGAAAGGGTTCGCCATTTATTATCACAAACTGAATATTGTAAAACTGGCTTTTACAACGCACGTATGACTTAATTATACGTTGTGTTTGAACCTATTCGGTAAACACTAAAATTAGATCCCATAGATAAAATTAGTAGTCTATGCCACCCTATTATAAGGAACACTTGGAACATTAAGCGAAACATCAGTGTTTGGAGCCACAGAACCACACTTGATATGTAGTTTATTCTTCCTAGGTGCAAGGGTTTCGTTGACACATTCGGCCCTTCCACACGTACCTATTTTAGGATGACTATTACTTTTCTCTCTTATTACGTGCCACAGCTGTCTAGAGAGAAAAGTGGTCATAGATGAGGCTAAACGTATCAATGCATTGACAAATGTTGTCGTTGCGGCCTCATACCCGAGAGTTGTGCAATTTTCACAATTGATAAGCGTTGTCAGTCTGCTTAGTCACTTACTAATGTTGCGTGCCCCAGCTGCCTTTAGTAACTGATCAAGCCAGATTCTCATTTCTTATTTAAAATTACTGTAAATGGGTCATTAATTAAAATAAGGAAATAATACATCGAAAATACTAATTAATTTATTTTTTCTTATTTAAACAGATGTCTTCAGAAACCAACAACTCCGTCATTCTCAAGTCTATTCTTGAGAAAGAAAAACTTGATAACACCAACTTTCTCGCATGGCACCGCAATCTGAGAATTGTTCTGAAGATGGCGAAAAAGCTCTATGTTGTAGATAGCGATGTTCCTAACGAGCCTGAACACAATACGGCCGCTGCCCGTAGAACTTGGGAAAATTTTAAGGAGGATGCCGATGAGGTAGCCTGCCTTATGCTAGCCACCATGTCCCTTGATCTGCAGAAGAACATAGAGGACATTGCTGCATTTGATATGATTGAGCAACTTAAGGGCATGTTTCAGAAACAGGCCCGACAAGAACGCTATGATACCATGAAGCAGCTTATATCCTGCAAAATGCAAGAAGGCTCGCCTGTTAGTGCCCGTGTGCTTAAAATGAAAGGGTACATCGACCAAATAGCCAAACTTGGTTATCCTATGCAGGATGAAATGGCAGCAGACTTCATCTTGAACTCCCTGCCTAGTTCTTACGACCAGTTCGTAATGAACTTTAATATGAATGCATGGGTTAAGAGTGTAGCTGAACTACACGGTATGCTCAAAACTGCTGAGCAAAACATACCAGGTAAAGCCAATCAATGTTGATAGTCCGATCTACTGGTGTTAGGAAGCCAAACCCCAAGAAGAAAGCTTATAACAGTAAAGGTAAAGGTAAAGTTGTTGCTGCCAAGTCTGCCACCAACAACAAACAACTGGTTAAAAACAAAGCAGTACCCCCCTCCCCCCCCCCTAGGAGCGACACTGTTTTGAATGCAATAAGATGGGGCACTGGAGACGTAACTGTCCTGACTATCTAGCCAAGCTGAAGGCGAAGAAGGCCAATGTTGAAGGCTCTTCTTCAGGTATTCTGATTTATGTTATTGAACTTTTCACTGTTTCCAGCAACACATGGGTATTTGATACTAGATGTGGTTACCATATCATTAATGTCTTGCAGGAGCCTGAAAAGTGGAAGAAACTGAAACAAGGCGACATGGAGCTCATTGTTGGTGATGGGAAAAGAGTACTGGTTCTTGCAACCGGAACATATTATATTTCTTGTCCATCTGGCCTTGTAATTACTTTAGATAATTGTTTGTTTGCTCCTGGTTTAACCAGAAACATTATTTCAGTTTCGTTATTGTTTGAACAAGGATTCAAGTACGTTTTTAATGATGCTTTTATTTCTGCCTACTTGAATGATGTCTTTTATTTTGAGGCTAAACCTCGAAGTGGTATTTATGAGATTGATATTCAAACAAACAATAACATATATAATCTTACTAAACGTATCAAATCTAGAATTAACGATACGTTTCTATGGCATTGTAGACCTAGCCACATAAGCAAGACTCGTATGAAAAGGCTTCAGTCCGAAGGGATTCTTGAATTCACAGGACATGAATCTTTTGATGAATATGAATCTTGCTTAGCTGGCAAACTCACAAAGGATCCTTTCACTCATGTTGGTGAACGGGCCAAGGATCTATTAGCATTTATACATTCTGATGTATGTGGTCCTTTCAAAACCATGTCTAGAAATCACAAAAGATACTTCGTTACGTTTATTGATGATTATAGTCGATACGCCTATGTCTACCTCATGAAGCATAGACATGAAACCTTTGAAAAGTTCAAAGAGTTTCAGAACGAAGTAGAAAACCAACTTGGTAAAACTATCAAGGTACTTTATCAGATCAAGTTGGAGAATACCTAAGCCAAGAGTTCACTAATCATCTAAAGGAACGTGGAATTATTTCACAGTTCACTCCACCCGGCACACCCCAACTTAATGGTGTGAGTGAGAGGAGAAATCGAACCCTACTTAATATGGTTCGATCGATGATGTGTAGAACAAACTTACCTCACTCCTTTTGGAGTTATGCTCTTATGACCGCCGCCCGCCTTGTCAATCTGGCACCGACTAAGAAGGTAGACAAAACTCCATATGAGATATGGCATGGGTCTAAACCTAATTTGTCTTACCTTAGAGTATGGGGATGTGATGCTTATGTCACCAGCGAGTCTGATGACAAGCTAGATCCTCGAGGCGAAAAAGTTATTTTCGTCGGATACTATAATAGAAGCGGATATTACTTTTACCATCCTGATGCAAATATGATTTCCATCAAAAGGAAGGCAAATTTCCTCGAGAAAGAGTTTCTTGATCGAGGAACTGGAAGTAATATTGTGGATCTTGAAGAAATTCGAGAACCACAAGCGTTCGCAGAAGTAGCAGAACTCGTAAAGAACCTGACAGATATCTTTGCAATCTAGAGGGTCCCGAGGTTCTGGTAGTAGCTGATTCTGGTGATGAACCTACTAACTACAAATCTACTATCTCAGATCCGGAATCTATGAAATGACTAGATGCCATGAACGCCGAGATGCAATCCATGCTAGATAATCAAGTCTGGGACTTGGTTGAGCTACCCCCCGATTCACGGGCAGTAGGGAGCAAGTGGCTATCTCGATGTGGTTCCAGGTATTCAGATGCTGCAAAGGAAGCTGCTTGGATGAAGAAGTTCATAGCCGATCTCGATGTGGTTCCAAGTATTCAGCACCCAATCGAGATATTCTGTGACAACACAGGTGCCATTGCTCAAGCCAAATAGCCCAGATCTCATCACAGGGCCAAGCATATTCAGAGGAAGTTTCACTATATACGGGACATAATGAAACAGGGAGACATCGTGATAAGCAAAATAGTCACAGATCAAAACCTAGCAGACCCGTTTACTATGCCCATGACTCAGGACAAGCATGATCAGCACAGGGATGCGATCGGGCTTAGATTAGCTAGTGATATGTTTTGATTTAGTATTTGGATGTACGAACTTTTAACAATTATACCTTTTAATTCATTTTCATTTACTGATTTATGTGCAATTATGAAACTTATAACTGTGTTTGATTTTAATACGTTTAATCCATGAATATTGTATTCTAAATTATCCATAGTCGGTCAAGCTTGTGGGAACAATTCTGAATTAAGACTATTCTGAATTTAGACTCAAGTAGTTGACTTCTAAATTCACAAACCTCATTATGAATGACGTTGGATGTAACTCGCCACAAAAAATCTTTATTATAAGATGATTTGATACTGGTATACTCATTTAGTATCCTCTGACCTGAGATGCATACTAGAACTTCCGTTTACCAGGGGTTATTCTTTGATCACTGTCAACCTTTGTCGCGTAACTGCCAGTCATAAAGGCTTTGGTTGAGAATAATTCTGAAGTTCAGTGGGAGTTGTATGTAGTCAATAAGGGATTTTGTACTCTTACATTATATGTAACAGTTAGACATCGTGACGCCCTCGTTGATTCAAACTGGTGAAGTGTGAGGCCTCACCCAAACTGACTGTGTGTTTGATTGGATTATTTTGAATCTGGATCGAGAACAATAATGATTGAGCTCCATATGAGAATTAATCTTAATGACTCAATTGATGTCTTTTACAGAAAGAATAAATGACTATGATTACCATAAGTTAATTGTCTTGTTGTAGTAAAATGTTACTAGATCAAGATGTTTTGGTTAATGACTTTAAAGTGTCATACCTTGTTGGGGGCAGCCATGTGCAGCTAGAGCACCGCTGACTGTCTATGTTAAGATTTAATCGAATACCGTCCAAGTGGGAGTTTGTTGGATTATGTACAGGTTCGATTGATTGACGTTGCCAACTGAGCTATGACCCGTAAGAGTTACACATTGGACAACGATTTACAAACTCACTTAATTTAATTAATTGACGTTTACGAACTAGATCGGGTTTAATAATTTATAAAAGTATAAATTATTTAACTAAAACGTTTAAGTGTTAATCGTTATTGTTTCGGGTTTTTGGTTTGACACATGGGCTAATATTAATCTGACCGGGCCCAGGGCCCGCGAAAAGATTAATATTAATTATCAATATATAAGGATCATTAGGGTTTAGTCTATCTCTTAATTACAAACCCCAAAGCATCACATATATATTGTAACCTTAATTGACGGTGAACAAAGAAGATACAATTTTTCTTTCTTCCGATCGTATACAACAACACAAATCCAAGATCCCGATCGCGACCCGCGCCATCTAGTCGTGTCCCGGCTCGTGTTCGTTTGTTTCTAGCAATTAATCGTTGAATCCTTGGTGTCTCAAACGGTTAATTATTAACCACCAAGGTATATTATATCTCATCAGTAGGTTATTAATATTCTGTATTTGCATTGTTTATAACCCAGATCCTGTCGGGTTCAATTTTGGTATTTTGATTTTTACTCCGCTGCGTTAACTATTATTAATCTGATTAATAATTATCAAAATTGTTTTGATAAATAAACCTAACCAAGATACCACTGAACCCAACATGTTTATCATTGTGTGTTCGTATGATTTTGGACAACAATTGGTATCAGAGCCTAGGGCTCTTAGATATTTGTTTTCATTAATGTATTCGAAGATTGGAACCACAATTTACTATAGGAGTTAAACAATTTTTTCGTTCAAGATACAAGTGGTATTGGGGGACAAATTTATAAAGGATAGAAACGGTTTTTTTATTTTGTTGGTGGCTATTGTATCGCAAGAAGAACATAAACAAAAGGGGTGTTTTTGTTACTTGTTGTGTCAAGAGCAAGCGAGACCAGGACAGATGTTCGGTTGTATAAATAAATCGCAAATCAAGGATTGTATAGGGTTGTTCCAAATTAATCAGAAATACAAAAGAAGTGTTGATTGGTGTTTTGTTTACCTGTTTAACTGAAGACAAAGATTGTTTATGTGTTGACGCAAAACAAAAGGGTTGCTGTCGTTGTTGGCTTTTCCACCGGAGGAAGAGGAAAGTCAAAGCCGAAGGGTTGTTTTGTTATTACAAATTCAGTCACACAAGAAATTTGTGGGCGTGCTATTGTTGTTTAAATTTTTAACAATCAATCGCACAAAGGGAAGTGGATTATTCTTCTTGTTCTTCTGTTGGCTTATTAAAAATGGTGTCGCAAGGGCTATTGTTGTTGTGTTACATCTAAGAACCAAATCCGAAAGGGTTATTTGTTCTTAATTGATTATTCCATCACACGCAGAAATAAGAACTTAGGCCTGTGGACTGTTCTTTATTGACTTGTACATCATATACAAACCAAAGGGGTTGTTTGTTTTTTTGTTACAAAAATTAATTTACATAAAGAAAAAGAATATAGATAAATACAGTTACGTTACTTATTATAATAACACATATTAAAACATTTGGTCGGTGGGTCCAGTATCTTTTTAAGATTTCTTAATTTAGCCATTGAGGTTTTAAAGTTTTCAAACGAACCTCAAATCTGATTTTACCCGAGATTAATTGTCCTCTTTACACGTATATCTACACCATGATCGCGTTACACGTAAGCTAACACCAATCTTTTACCTTTCTTTTTTACACCCTCTATTTTATGACCGCACACGACATTCACCACCACTTCCCTTTCTTTCGCCGGTGATCTTACGCAGTTTAGCAAGCTTTTAATGCAAGAGAGAGAGATACTAATTCGTCACCGTCAATTTGAGTTTTTATTTGGATATCTTAGGGTTGACCCGACAGGACCTTGGTGCTTTTATGAATCTTGCATAGATTTTAATGGTGAGTGTTCACTTATATTTGTGATTAGTCAAAATCAAACTTTAGCTAAACTATTATTTGTGCTTATTGTTGGTTTTTCATTTCATTCGCATAGGTAGGCAATCTTTCTAGAATGTAGGGTGTAGGAATGGTGGGCTCTTTTGGGTCCATTTATTTTTTACGGGCAAATGGGGTTACTGCATCCTGTCTACACAAGTTAGTATCTTTGAAATTTTATCTCCTATTTAAAGTTGAATGTTATATTTTGCTGCTATATGTTATTCATGATACATAGATGTGTACTAGATTGGTAACTGAGCTTAAATTTGTTAGCATTTTGCAAACTAAATTAGGTTTTAGCTATGTCTTATGTATGGCAAACATGTTTAGAATTTCATGAATCATGGCCTTTTTAAGACTCCCGTAATCTCCAAGGTTATTAGAACCTACTACACCACAAAACACACTTTCTTTATCCCGCTGTCTACTAGAAAATAACCATGTAAAGTTTAGTATATAGTTGTGCCATTTAGATAAGAACCGAAATTATAAGCTTACAAGACATGGTTATGTGTTACTTTTCTACATAATCATGTCATATTTTGTGAAAATCAAAAATTTTGAATGTATTTGTTGAAAGACACTGTTATTTGTGTTTTTATCACGTAATTGTGTTGCTAGTTTGATTTTTAGAGCACATAGTTATGTGAAGTTTTATATATAGTAGTGTAATCCCATGTCTTTTCCCCGATTCTCTGCTTCTTTTACATGATGTGTCATTTTCACCATTAAGACTCTTCAATTTTTGTGAATTGTTCTTTCGTTTTTTCATGCGTGCATCTGTTGAGTTATGAAGTGTGCATATTGTTATTGAATTATTAGTTTGTAAGGTTAAGTTAATGAGGTTAAAAAATAGTTGTGGATGAAAAGTTGCTTTCATGGTTAGATTATGCTTAGTCTAGTATTATTTTAATGATCCACATTCACTTAGTATTGAATGGATGTGCATGAAAGCTTACTCTAAAAGTGTTGTATCTATTCAAATTTGTACTTCTTTTTTCATGTGAATAAACATGGTTCTTTTGTTTTTCTGAATGGTTTTTGCGTTTGCCATTAATTTAGTTGCCTAGTTGTTATAGTTACCAGTTGTAATTTTATTCATTTCACACGTTACTCTCATGGTTACGTTATGCTTAGTCAAGTATTATTCTCAATTATTATTATTCTCGATTGTGCTTTTGTTTAATTTTCATGTTGCTCTCATGATTGCGTTGTGCTTAGTCAAGTATTATTTTGATGATTTATGCTCTCTTTAAAGTCTGTAAACGTTATATATTTTGGTAAAGAGTTCTTATTCGACAATTAGTTCGTAAGCTTGACTCAGTTAAAACGTTCCTATGATCTTTATTATAGTTTGCTATTAAATTCATGTTGTTTGCTACCAATTTAATTTTGGCTCATGTTCTTGAAAGCTGGTTAGCGTTGTTTGGCGCGGAAGTGCTCATTGTGCAACAGGAGGAAAAAACAACTACTTTAACATATTTTGAAAATCATGAAATAATGGACTCTTTTGTAACAAGTTGGTTGCACATAATATCTAAATTGTTTATCGAACCAACTTGTTTATCGAACCAATTTGTTTATTTCTTTGAATACAGTTAATGTAGAATTATAAACTATAAAATCTAAATTGGGACTAGATGTTTCACTTATTTCGATTAATTATTGAGTTCTTCTATATTTTCATATTTGTTTTTTATTATAAATTGTTTAAACGACCATATGATTATGGTTAATTTGTACTAGTTTTTTTGCTCGCCGTACGTTGCGGCCGTATTATATGCGGGTGATAAAGTGTAGACTAACAATCTATCTGACTTGTCACCGGATTAAATTTACGTTGAACTATAAAGTAACTCGAATTTATACCGTTGAACGAAAACGTATTATACTTGGTCCGCTTTTTTCTAAACAAAATTATGTTGAAACGTAGTTGGTGATAGCTTTGCTAAACAAAGACAAGGAAAAAGAGACTGTTTAGTAATCATGATTCTTAGAAAGAGCATGGAGTGGATTTGCAAAGTTTCAAGTTTGACGTTCTATTCAGTCTGGAATTAGTTTTAAGTTTCTATACCTACATACATATTAAGTTTAGAGTTATTATGATTCTTGTTAGAAAGTTTGTTTGAACACATTTAAAATCATACTTTCGGTTTCATTAGAAAAACCAAATAAAATTGTTCCTATTCAAATATTAGCATTAAAAAAATTTAAGTTGACATGACAAAAAATCATTGTTAGAAAACTAATAAAAACACAATTGTAATACATAAAAAGGGTTAGTTTATATTTTGAATTCCAATGTCCTAATTTGAAATCTACAAAATATAATGTACCCATATGAGAATCATACTTGAGGAAAATAAACTATAGGAAATGATAGACCTCTGTACCCATACACAACTGGATGAAAAGAAGGATATGGTGGCAATTGCGTATTTATTTAAGCACCACCGAAAGATATGATTTTACGATTTGAAAGTTGTGAAAGTTCAAAGAAAATTTAGGATGCACTTAAGCATTCACAGTAAGTTTTTTATTTTTCATATGAGTGTGTGCCTTATATTATATGGGATGGTTGTTAGTAGTTGTGAGTGAAGAAGAAAGAAAATTTATGGGTATTGTACCGTGATTCCTCATATATGGGGAATCACGGTACAACCCCCATAAATTTTTTAATATTTTTAAAAGTAGTTGTAAGTGGATGAGAAAAAAAAATAATGATAAAGATATTAAAAATATTATTTAATTGAAAGATAAAGTAATAGTGTTTTTAGTGTAAATATGAGGATAATGTGAAAGCTAAAGTGAATACTCTAAAACAAGGTATGTTGTGTGGATCAAGCACACAAATCACATCTTCAAACACTTAAAGTAGAATTTGAGATGTTGAAAATAAAGGAGGAAAACATTATCGATTCATTCGCCTCATAACTGAGTATTATTGTCACTAGAGCAATTGTTTTTATCAATGATTAATCATCCAACTTTAATACAAGAAATTCAAAAAAAAATAAGCTAAATGTTAAAATTATAACATAATATTCATATAATCTATTAACTATAATAAAAGAAGATTTTAAGATGTCACTTGTCAACATATTATGGTTTTTTATTTACTGTCTCTCTCTCTTAATAAATGATAATAACATATGTAGTAACTATATTATTTAAAATATTTCCAAATCAAAAAAATAGATATTATAAAAATTAAAAACTATATTTTGTTTATTAAAAAACACACTTTAAAAAATACATAAGATAGAAAAATATTTTTAAAGAAAAATATTTTTTTAAAATACGAACTATTTAGAACCGTTTTTTTGTAGATTCTTTTTTTTAAATGAAATTTAGAAGAAAAAGAAAAATGTTTTATAAAACAATTAAGAAACACAATTTTTAAAAATAAAAATTTAAAATGATATTATTATTGTTTTTACTTGAAATATTTACTTATACGCAACTCAATCACATCTTATTTAAAAATATTATTTTATAATTTTTAAACTTTATTACAAACTATTTAATATTATATTTATTCAACCCGTGCATATACGAGATACTGTAATAGTAATTAATATATACTTAAAAGGTAAATAATATTACATATAAATTAGCCTAAGATAAACTAAATATGTCTGGAATTTTAAATATTAATTTAATATTCTGATATTTTGTATATTCTAACCTACACTTATAGCCTACAAATGTAGATTACATGACTATTTTTTCACAACTACATCATCATTTACTCTTTTCAAAGTAACTTTATCTTTCTATTACTTCTTCTTCTTCAAGAGCTTCATCTCCGTTTTCATGGTATTAAGATCATGTTTTCTATTTGATCATTTCTCTCTTCTTTGTTATTGTTTTAACGGGGGTCGGTGTTAAAAATTTTTGGGTGTCGCTCAAGACACGATTGTACATATATTTAAATATGCAGTATCGGGTGACCCTCAACCCTCAAACGTAGGTCCGCCCCTGCTTATATGTAACTTATGTAAATCTAATTACTCAGGTACTTGAAGATAACGAGGAGCTATTGTCCGGAAATATGACAAGTTGAATAAAAGCTAAAAAAAAACTAATGAACCACAATTGTTTGATTTTTGTACATCTGTTAACATAAGTTTTCACATAAAAAACACTAATTCTTTGAAAATTATTTCTGTGTTACCTGATTAAAGATTTTATATACACGTAACATACTTTAATCTATAAAAGGTTCATATATTCAATTCAGAAGTACCTGGCTATACTAATGAAGAAACACATAGTCATATGTATAAAATAGGAGGAATATGCAAAAGCTTTTATGCTCCTAAATTCTGAATTAAATAACGAAAGAGGTTCAAATACAAAATGTATTTTTGCTACAAAATATGAGAAGACATGATGAGTCAACAAAAGTCATAAAAAAACTTATATCTCATAATCTAAATCGAATTTCAAAAAAGTAATTTTGAGATTTTGTTCCCCTAGCCATCCTCACTAAAAAAAGAATAAACGTAAAATAAAAAAATTAACGTTTTTTTATTGTGTCATTTATGAAAGACACAATGACGTCATTGTGTCATTTATGAAAGACACAATGACGTCATTGTGTCGTTATCACAATGCCGTTATTGTGTCGTTATCACAATGACGTCATTGTGTCGTTATGAAAGACACAATGTCGTCATTGTGTTATAAAAGAGACAATGAAAAAAAATTTTATTTATTTTTTATTTTTTCCTGAAAAAGGACGAAAAGAAGAACAGAGACTTCAAAATACTTTTTTGAAATTTTATTTAAATTGTAAGATATAATTTTTTTTATGACTTTTTTAGTCTTATTATATATTCTCACATTTTATAACAAAAATATATTTTATAAAATAATCTCACCCTTAAAAATATAACTTGAATTGTCTATCACATAGGTTGTTGCAAATAAGACGTCAGTGTTCGGCGTATAATCTTTTCACTATGATCGAGAATATTATAAAATAGTGCGGCTTCACATGGTTTAAAGTCCGAATAATTAATCTTTATTCCGTTAAACTTCTTTTAATTTCTTTTCGTCTTTTTTATCAAGAGCAATATATATGATTTTCCAAAATTAAGGGAGTAAATTTAGATGATAAATATTAGAATATAGATATTCAAAAAGTAGAAAAAACTATATATGAATATATCTACATAGATAAACATAAACTAAATACAAATTTCCTCAAGTGAAAACTAAAAAACGTATACATATTTCACTTTTCATTGGTTAGAAAAAAGGGAAGAATTTGTAGGAAAAACATTAGAATATTGGGCTAATTAAGCAATCAAAAACTTTGACAAAATGACATTAGAATTTAATCAATATAAATATAATAATGTCTAAAACAAATTTTTTTATACAATAAGTTCCTTTTATTAAGATCCAACAATATCGTGTAAAGCCGAAAGTTGGACCAGCTAGTTGACCAAAATGCGTGGGGGCTCCTATCCGATAAGGTTAGACGATCTTGATTCACAATGAACCGTTGACTAAAAGTCAATGATTTTGATTGCCAAGTGGTATATATATAGAGTTCTAGATCAAATTTCATACCACCACCTACAACTAGTTTAGTTTCTTACTAGTCAAATGGCTACAATGTCATTAAGTCAAAGGTCAACTCACATTCACCATCCGCAAAGTGGCTCGGTGGTTGAGGAGATCAGTGGGTTGATCAGGGTTCACAAAGGTGGCTATGTCGAGAGACCTCCGGTCATAGCTCATGCTTCTTGCATGGTCCCCTTGGGGCTTGACGTTGCAGCCACAGATGTTATGATAAACAAGTTTACTAACTTGTGGGCGCGTGTGTATGCGCCTAGCAATAGACAGTTTTCATTAAAAAGGTCGTTATTGGTTTACTTTCATGGAGGGGGGTTTTGTGTGGGATCGGCTTCTTGGGCTTGTTATCATGAGTTCTTGATGAATCTTGCCCGTGATGCATGTTGTGTCGTTGTATCGGTGAATTATCGTTTAGCCCCTGAGAACCGGCTCCCAACGGCCTATGATGACGGGTTTAATGTCATTATGTGGCTAAAACAAGAGGGTTTAAAAGGAACTGTTAATGAGCTCAAAGGGTGTGATTATTCAAACTTGTATCTAGCCGGTGACAGTGCTGGTGCGAACATCGCATACCATGTCGCGTCACGGCTAGTGTCTAGGCCAGTCCTGACACCAAAGGGGATTATTCTAATCCAACCTTTTTTTGGGGGAGAATCAAGAACTACGTCTGAGAAGCATTCTACACAATCGGTTACCTCTGCGCTAACACTAGCAGCTTCTGATACATATTGGCGGCTCACGCTACCTCTAGGGTTCACTCGAGACCACCCATGGTGCAACCCTCTTGCAAAGGGTGCACCAAGATTGAGTGACATGAGACTTTTCAAGACGTTGGTTTGTGTGGCCGAGTTAGATATATTGAAAGATAGAAACTTAGAATTCGCGGCTGCCCTAGCCAGCACGGGTGCATCAGTGCAATCTGTCATCTACGAAGACGTTGGTCACGCGTTTCAAGTTTTGCATAATTATCCCCTTGCTCGGACCCGAACCCACGAGATGATGACTCGTGTTAAGGCTTTCATCAACGAGTGACTAGTGTTACGCTGGCCTTTAGATTGTTGACTTTAAAATAGGGTTTAATTCTTTTTTTGTTGTTTATATGTAACTGTAACCTACGTATGTTCTAGTTTTGGAAGGACAATGAAATGAAAAGTTTTAATTATTTCCATTTTTGAACTTTGAAGAGAATCTTTTATAAATTGGTTTGAAAGCATTTTGACTAGACACAAAGGAACTCATCTTTAAATAATGGGGCACTTTAAATGGAGGATAAAGCATAAACTAAAACAATATTCCTCAACTTCTGGTTCTTATTCGTCAACTGCTTTCTATACATCATACATGCATGATATATTGGGTTTTAGCGATAGATCTATCGTCACTGCCCATAACAATTCAGTTTATATTGTGAATATATATCATCGTTATAGTGTTTGGCCGGATAGAGAGAAAAATAAATGTCATGTGATTATGTGAAATATGTGTAACGACAATACGTCGTCGCTATAGATAAATTCATTTTTTTACTATTCGTGTACCAGGATATAAACAAAATGAAACATTTTATTTTATAGCACCCTATAGCGATATGATTTCTTGTCCCTATAGATAATTAATTTATTTTGTGTTTTTTGTAATTTTCTTTAGGTTACTGAAAAGAAGGAACGATACTTTCGTTTCACCTATATATAGCCACTAGGGGAGCAACGGGTCGGAACCGAACCAAACCAGAGCGAACCCATTCTAGACTTGAAGCTGATAAGAGGCTTATATGAGGAACCGAAAAACGGGCCATTTACTACGGTTCGGGTTGGACCGAACCGAACCGAGTAGTTAAACGGGTCGGTTAAACATGATATGGTGGTCCGAACCATGAACACTTTTTAGGCTCATGTTTTTTGTCCGGAGAAAAATTAAACTTAAAAATAAATATGAAACCAACCAATATGTTTTTTAGACTCGTTATTATAACATAGACAAATTGAATGAAACCAATCAATGTATTTTCTAGACTCGTTATTGTAACATAGACGAATTGAATGAAACCAATCAATGTGTTTTTTAGACTTGTTATTGTAACATAGACAAATTAGTATTGTAAGAAAAATACAAACCATACATTAATTTCTTCATAACCCCTTTATAAGCTAATTTAGGTGTACTATTCAATAGTGTTCATCTATAACCGACTAAAAGTTTATTAACCCGTCAACTTGTTTTATATGCTAGTAAAACATTTTTTGCATTTTTGGTGTTCAAAGGAAACCCATTTGACATCTAAAAAGCAAAAACCAACTTTTTTACCCGATTGTAATTGGGACGGACCGAAACCGAGCTCTCCCCGTGGGTTTGGACCGAAACCGACCCGTAACCGTTTACACAACGAAAGCAGAACCGTGGACCGGATCCGCTAACTCATACACGGGTCGGTCTCGATTTTTACAGGTCGGTTCATGGGTCTTACCCAGGTCGACCCATGAAGCGCACACCCTTACCTATAGGAATGATTTATCGTCACTATAGGTAAGACCTAAAACCTAAATCACATAACAATGATCTTCCCTGTTTCGACCCCAAACCAATCGAAAGTAACTCATCCCCTTCACAATGTATCCTGAAAGTTTACTAAGGCAAGGAAACCCTAGTAAGTAACCCAACACCTCCACAAGTGATGTTAGTGCCTTTGCAAGTGTCGCTTAGCCTTCGCAAGTAATCCTACACCTTCGTAACTCCTACACTTAGAAATATGCACGGTATTACTCCCGCAACTGATGTGAGCATCCGTAACTACACTAAACCTTCCGCTAGTAACCTTACACCTCATAAGTGGCCTTATGGCTTCGTAATCACTTGAACCTCCATATTTGGCCATAATGGCCTTTTGCTATGTTGTCACCTCCTTAAGTGCTTGCCACCTTTGTATCTCCATATACTTACCCAAAATCGCATCCACCCTCCCAAAGTGAACCTCCAAAACTAACCCAAGCTCCCAAAACTAACCTAACCTTTGTATTTCTATATACTTAGCCAATTCCCCACAGGTCTCCCCTACGTAAGTAAAGTCTCGGTGTATGAAATGTCGGTCTATGGAGAGGTAAAGTTACCTCTATTATCATGAAATGTTATTGTTATTTATATTCAAAATATGGGAGGACTATCTCTCTAATCTATTTATGATTGGATTATTTATGGTTAAAGTTACTAGACCATGGCAAATATTTGACGTGTTGGCGATAGTCGGTGTACTAGTTGGCCTAATACTATCTTAACATCTTCCCAACTCTAGTGATCTAGTTTTCGGTTATATTGATAATATAATGCTTTAACCATATATGCAATATCAAATTGAGATAATGCTTGAACGTACATAATGCGTTTAACTATAGAAGGTACGGGATGATACTCATTTGTTTGAGACATTGAAGGAACAAAACATGTCACCTTTACTTCAAGTGTGATTCAAGGTGTGCATTCATCATGTTAAATCTTCTTAGCATGCATTCAATGCAAGTTTTCTTTGGGATACACCTAGAATCCCATGTGCCTAATCTCAATGAATTTTATTCCTATCACATATAATGCTTCAACTATTACAATGGTACTTTTAATTTTACATGTTTCAGTTATTATTGTAATGACTTTTAATGCACATCTATATAATGGTGCATTCAACCTATTACAACGGTGAATTCAATTTCATATACTTGATCGTTAAACAAATCCAAGAATACCAATGACTATAAAATATGATTGTACTTTCTGATGATTTTCAGATATATATTGTTAGGGAATAATTGTTAGGGAATAAGACCCTCAAGAACAATTACACAAAACAAAATTTTGGGTAGCCTTTTTGTAAAGGGTTCACAAACATTTTAGAGATATTTATATAGTCAATATTAATAATTTTATCATATATTATATCTCATAAAACATACCTTCTTTCTAGATAAAGTCCATCAACTGTCAAACTATTCTCACTTTTAAAACTAACAACAACATTGCTACCACAATAAAGCTTTTAGGGTATTGTGATGAAGTTTATAATTTTGAGCTGATCCAATAAATTGTTGATAGCTGTAACACTCTGAAATTTTCATAAATCCAATAAAAGAAGTTCTTGCAATAAACGAAGGTTTAAGATCCAAAGTTTCCAAAAATGGAAAGAAAGAAAACCCAAGAACTTGCTACAAAAGGAAGGGGGCGTCTCCCTTGCCCCTTCCTAGTGCGAAAACATTAAGAGAGGGAGAGGCTTGGAGCTAAAAAGAGAAAGTAGAGAAGAAGGTGATCAAGGTATGTAAATCTTATGTTTAAGCTTGGTCAATATGAAAATGAAAGAAAGGATGATAGTTTTATGCTTAAACGTGTATATTTGTGTGTTAAAGGCTCTCGGTTGGTGTTTTGCGCTTGCAATCATCTTAAAATGAGTTCTTGACCCTTTCTTTTTATATGTTTTCACTTGTTTGGGGTTGATATGTATACCTTAATGATATTTGTATGAAGTATGATAGTGTTGATGGTATAGAATGCGTTTGCATGTAAAAATGGTCCAAAATCGATGACAGGGGGCCGAAGGCTCGACCCAATGCGATGTTTTCGCACGAGTTAGTAGGTTCTCGCTTGATTATGTTCTCGCTTACTGATATTATCTCATGGTGATGTTTTCGCTTGATAAGTGATGTTCTCGCATAATGATGTTTTTGCTTGGATTGTGTTCTTGTGTATAAGGATGTTTTCGCATAATATTGTTCTCACCTGATAGTTTTCGTTGGGTGAAGTTTTCGCCTGATAGTATGCGCATAGTAATGCTCTCGCATGATACATAGTACGATTTAAATAGTTCTTGCATAGTATAATTCTCTCAAAGTATAGTTCTTGCATGTCACCATAGATTGTATAAATATTGTAAAGCATGTGTACGACCCTGTTATAATACACAGATAAAGATAATGTGAAAGATGATTGATAGTTAAAGAAAGAAAGAATGTTGTAAGTGTTACTATGGTAAAGATAAAGTAAAATTGAATGTTTAATAGTAAATATAATAAAGTTCACATGTGAAATGTTATAAAACTTGAATAATAATTTAAGAACAGTTAACCTGCTAAAGCACATCTATGAAATCGTTAAAGTATGCTGAAGAAGTCTTACAAGCATAGAGGTCTTGACGTATTTCAAGCCTCGGAATAGGAGTCTTGCGTGATGGTAAATGACAGGAGCCTTGCATTCGTTGCGAGTTGCGTAATGGCAAACGACAGTGAAGACTTGTGTATTACATGAGCAATGGATAAAAGGAGTCTTGTACGAAGTACAAACTCATGATAAAGTAAAGATAAAGAAACGGTAAAAAATGATAAAGAATTGGCTAAAGTATGGTTAACGAATAACTATAGTAAAGCTAAAGAAGTCTTACCTAATTAAGCACATATATAACGTTGATAAAGTCTAAAGTACAACATTTAAATAGAGTATGATTTAGAGGCTAAAGTTTAATGCATTACTGAGGTATGATAAAGAAATACAGTTAAGGATAAAGTTTCGTTAATGTTTTTGTTAAAATAAAACTAGAACTCACTAAACAATTGTGACTTTTGTATGTATATTAGTTTGATAAGTATGCTACATGAATAAGATGTGAGCTTGGCCTAGATCTAGAAGCTACCCGACATGGATCTGTAAACTACCTGACATATGTTCAAGACTGGTATCTTAGTATATTTTTCTTATGGTTAGTTAAGGACATCTTAATCATGATGTAGTAGTTCTGGTTATGACAATTTTTTATTACCGCTGCTTATAAATGATGAAATTTTAGGTTTAAGAACTTGTGTTTAAGAGATTCAAATCCAACTATGAAGTTGCCTGGAACAGGCCTTACAATATCATTGCTTAGAAAGTAGCAACGATAATATGCCACATATTCAACAATCATGTTCATGTTTGTAAGAACCTAGAGGGGAATTCTTTTCCAGTTTTACAGAACTTTATTTTTTTTATTTTGTTTACATCGTAGTAAAATTTTAGCTTGACTTTTTTACTCGATCTCTTATGTGTCCACAAAAACAAAGGATATATAAATGTTTTGTTTAATGTTAATAAATTCACCTTACTTTCACTCCTTGACCTTTCACAAGCAGTTCTCTTCACTAATCTTCGCCTAAAAGGTAGGAATTTGCAATCTTTTCATCTGTAAGGAAGTGATCACTTCTTTCACTTCTCACTAATACAAATAGTGATCACCTTACACAAGTATCTTATCTATAAGATGGTAGAGATCATCATAACTTATCTCTACTATAGTAGAAATCACCACTAATTTTCTTAAATAAAATGTGGAAGGTATACTTACTAACTAATAACTTCTAAGAAAGTGATTATCTATTATAAGTTTATCAAGTAGATGAATGATACAAAGATTTAGTTGTCACTTGATCTTCTCTTCCCCTCTCTTGCTTCCTCTATCGAGATTATATTATAACGTATCTAAGAATTAATATCTCAAGAGTACATGTTTTCTTAAAATTTATTTATTCAAAAGTTAGGTTAGATAAGAAAGATCCTTAAATAGATAAGAGACAAGGTTGACGATTCTTGTTTAATTTTCATCTCAAAAATTAATATATATTAATGAATGAAGATAGCTTAAATTGTAGTTTTGTACTGACCTTTTTTGCCAATTTCTCTTAATCTACATGGTAAGGAACAACAACAACATGGTAAGCAATAATAGCAACATAACGATAATTCACATACAAGAAGCTAAAACGACTCAAACATTACACACAAATGTAGGCCTTGATTTGGTTTTTCAGTTTTGTGGACATATAGAACAAAAACGAAGCAAAGTTTTTATTATGAGCAAAACTAAATCTTGAACTATCAGTTATTCATTCGGTTTAGTTACTTTGGGTCGGTTTAGGTTATTTCGCTTACAAGTCGATTTTCTGGTTTCCTTGTTCAATGAGAGAGAGAGAGAGAGAGAGAGAGAGAGAGAGAGGTGCTGAGGTGATGGTGTCCATCTTTCCTCCACTATAGTGGGTGCCCTCACATACAACCTAACTTTTGATTTGTTGATAGTGAGATAAAGTTAGATGTGACGTAAACATACACAAGTTGTAAGAAGGAATGTTTGATTTTCTAACACATATCATTATTTAATTAAGAAGAAAAAGTATGAATGTTTGTTTAAATAATGATCAAACAATTTACACATGTACTTATTTATTTACAATAGTATTAAATTTTAACTTGCATAAAAAGATCATAAACTTAAATCTTACTATTTTAATAAAAGATTAACTTAAGATGATACGTGGCAGCACCACAATCATCCTTATCAAAATTTTTCCGCCTTCTCTCTTCTATTAAATAAATACCTTAATTACTAATAGTATTATTTAACACTCTTTTAGATTTAATAAATTAAAAAAGAGATCTATTTATTAATTTTATTTCTAAATAAATAAATTTTTTATACAATAATAAATTTTCTAAAGCATAAAAAAATTTTAAAAATACAAAATATTTTAAAATTGGTATTTTTAAAATTCAATTTTTTAAAACAAAAAGTAATTAAATTTGGGAGTTATAATAAGGAAATTTTAAAAAATGACATTTTTATACGAATAGTTTTAGAACAAAATGTTTAATTTTTGGGAAAAAATTTAAAAACAAAATTTTTAAAAGTTGATATCATTGTTTTATTACTTGTAGTCATTTTTCATACGAAGTTTCAGTCATATCATATCTTAAAATACCATTTTATTATTAATAAATTCTATTATATTAATATTTTATTTATTAAAGCCGTGTAATACACGGGTTTACTAAAGCTAGTAATGGTGATAAAAAACAATAAGTAAAATAATAAAATTACTAATAAAAAACACAAAAGATAGAGATTAGGAACGCCAAAGGAATCGAACCCATATCCTCCTTTGTGGAGGTGTGGGCTGCCACCTAGTTAAGCTAGTATAAGTTTGTTGGCACTTCAAAATGTAAAATATATAATTCATAGCACAAACATCAAAATTTCTTTTGTGAAGTTATTATTCATCTAATTATATATTGTTGGTAAATCATATCTGAAAAAGCAGCAACACGCGTTTACATCGATTGTGGGCACATGTATTGTTATGAATATAAGCGTCAAATCTCTCATTCCATTAAAATAGTAATACTATTAGGATGTAGTGGATATTGAAAAAATAGTAATAATATAATTAAATTTATAATGATGATGATATTAAAAAGAAAACAGTAATAACATATAATAATAATATTAGTGTGTATTGGATGGCATCAAGAGTACATTAGAGATTACCCAATCAAAATGTAACGTGTTATTTTTACCCAAAACTACATAACAATATCTTGAATAGAGGCGGTGGTACCTAAAGTACCACATGTTTTTTAAATAAAATTTAGAGAAAATAAAAATAACTCAACTAAAATTAAACCTAAAGTTACAAATAAAATTAAAATAAATATAAGAAAAAACCTATAAATTAAAATTAAATTAAATTAATTAACAAAAAACTAAAACCTAAAAATCACAAGACCAACCATATTTTTGCCATTATGTCTCGTTTGTGTTTAAGGACGATTTAAAAGAACAATTGCTCAATTTCTACGGGGTGCATGAGTTAAGAATTTCTTCATGGGGGCCTTCTCTTCTACTTGCTCTTAATTACAGCTTTTCATCTTGTTGTTATTCTTTATCGTGGTGTTGTTCCTAATCACCCTCCTAATAAGTCGATTCAACATGGGTGTGTTAGGGTAGGGTGGGTGGTGTTGGTTGTGTGGGTCACGGTATGCGTTCCAACGGTCAAAAAGTGTTTCATCAGATGAGGGGAGTACGAATTGACCCAGTCAAACTTGAACATGCATGTTTTGTGTAGTTGAATGTGATGAGTAGTAATGAGGATATTGATATAGTTGGTGTGGAGGCAGTTGGTGCGTAGTTCCTACCAGGATTTGTATTTACTTCCCGAACAATGCTTGACTTAACTAGCTTTTCTATCTCTCGAGAGGATGCTGAGCTTCAAACCATTTTAAAGTACACTTAGGAACATGAGCTATCAAAATGACTATTTTAAATAGCATAGCCCTATAGGGGGCCGCACCACTTGTTGATACAACAAGGATATTGGTTGATGGAGTTTGGTGGACGTTCCTCAACTTCAAGCTACTTGAATACCTGCTAAGAAGCATAACACCGTTAGTCTCACTACAGGAAGATCTCCTAGATCAGCCTTTGGTATAAGAATAGGTGACTGATTCTACTGGGAGTGATAAGTAAGAACATAGAGAGTTATTATAGAGAGAGAAAGAGAGAGAGAGAGAGAGGGGGGGAGGGATGTAGAGAGAGAGAGAGAGAGAGAGAGAGAAAGAAAGAAAGAGAGATAGCAGAATGGGTTACGGAAGCTTCCTAAGGCCGCCGCTTTTTATAGGCAAGGTTTCCCACCCAAGGATCAGCCCTTGGTAAATTAACCTTTTTATTTTTTGTAGGCTTATGTTCATAGTCTTACTTGTTCAGGTGGACTTTTACCTTTTTAATGCAAGCACTTTTATCAAGAGAGAAAGGCGTATTCATGGGTAGTGACACGAGTGTGTTGGAATAGTGTTTTAAGTGTCTAAACTCTAAATATTACGTTTAATTATTCATTTATATGCATGTGATTAAGTTGAATAAGTTAACTATGAGTTGGAAGTGATTTTGTAGGTAAAATAATAAAGTTGGAAGCTTACATGGTGAAACAAGGCATTGGAAGGGTCAAGAAACAAAGTTTCAAAGTGCAGCAGAAAGGCTTCCACCGTAGCCTACTGTAGCCACCGTAGGCTACGCCAGCCCAAGAAAAAAATCAGCAGAAAGCCCCCTAGCGTAGGCTACGGTGGCCAGCGTAGCCTACGCCAGGGCACATTTTGAAAACCTATAAAAACGCGTTTTTGTTATGTTTCAGCCACCACTTGCCCCCCATTCGACCTAGATCGATTTGACTTGAATTTTGGGAGTTGCTAGGCCTAAAATTCATCATTCCAACTCTCAAAAACAAGATACAATCATCCGGAATGCAAATCAACAACGGTTTTGAAGATCATTCAAGAACGATGAGCGGCTAATCTTCTCGTGATCTACTTCGGGTATTAGGTTTTGTGTGATTAGGTTTTTGTTTATGTTTAACTTTGTTGGGATTAAACTTTAGAACCTGTTAAGTTCTTTCATAAGTTTAACTTGTGTTTTGGTTATTTAAACAATGATTTTGGTAAACTTTGATTTGAATATCATCTAATCTTCCGGAAATTATATGATTGCAAGTTTTGGTTTCTAATTGAATCGGCATTGTGTATTAAGACCTATTAAGTCTTGATTATCGATATCACTTAATCATTACACACATAGAATCCCCGTTAAGGATTTTCCACCAAGCTGGACTAAACAATTACCGAAAACCAACCCTTGATCCCGGGGTGGATTACTATTTCTCATAATTGTTTTCTTAATTAATTTTTATTATTTGCAATTTGTTTTCCTAGTTCACTTGTTAATGATTTTAAAATCCAATTTTCACAGCCAAGAGGCAATAGTATTAGTAGTTCAATAATTTAGTTTTAGTTAAGTAACTTAATTGAATAATCAAACGAATCGTGTAACACTAACCACATGCTCCCCGTGGATACGATACCTGACTTACCCTAGCTACCTAGGTTGATTAGGTTTTTGCATGACCCCAACGACAGGTCATCAAAATGGCGCCGTTGCCGGGGAGCTAGTGCGCTTTGTGTTATTTGATTTGATTGGTTTTAGTGTTCTTATTTGTTTAACTTTCAAAAAAATTAAAAAAAAAAGTAAAAATAAAATAAAAATTAAAAAAAAATAAGCAAAAAAAAAAAATCAAAAGTATTATTTTATTTGTTTTATTTATTCGTCTTTACATTGGGTATTGTAGTTGTTTGTGCAGGGTAATTTTTTTTGCAGGCTTAGTAAAATCATGGATTGGGATTATGATCCATGTATTTGTTGTGGGAGCCATTGTCATTGGGTTCAAGATTGTCCATTGTTCGAGAGCAAATATGGAAACATAGAAAGAGGATGTTCTGAATATAGGCGACAAAAGGGATATGTGAGAGCAGACTATGAAGATGAAGAGATATCGTCATATTATTCACACTCTGAACCACTTCCATCATCAAATTATCAAGAATATTATCATGTAGATATGGATTACCACTATGCCCAAGAACGAAATTTTACCAACTATGAACCTCAGATGCCACATTTCTCATGTTATCAAGAGGAGTATGACGACTACTATCATGAATACCCTCAGTCCACATACGACGATACTCAAGATTCAATAAATTTTAAGCTTGATGCAATCATGAACATGATGATGGAAATGAAGAAAGAGGACAAGCTAAGAGATAAAACATTCGAGTCTTTACTTAAGCAGGTTGGCCAACTTGCTGAGGATGTGGTCGAACTTAAACGAGAGCAAGGTGAGTTGGCTAGTGATATCGTGGTTGATAGTAAAGAAGTTATGGGTCTTCCTGAGCTTGAATATAATTGTTTACAATTAGTTGAGTCGTAACTTCTTTGGAGGAGTCAAAGTCGAATGTAGATCTAGTTTATCCCGAACCTTCTTCTATGCTGACTACTTCAACCATTAAAGTTGGGGAAGAAGATTTGAAGACAAAGATGAAGAAGGTAAGACCAATAGACATTGGACGGGTTTTCAAGAAGTGGCTCCTCAATAACTACTTTGCTTACATGTCAATTAGTGGGAAACTATTATTAAAATGGAATGTTAACTACCGAGTGTTTATTGGGAATTCGGTAGGCAAATGTTCACTTAAACCACCATAACTATATCAGGTACGGTCTGGCTGAAGACCTAAAACTTAGCGCTTTCCGGGAGGCAACTCGGAGAACTTTGTGGGTATGTTCACTAGAAACCCTCACGAGACTTCACTCGTCCACTCGGGCCTACCGAAGGGTTTAAAAGGCTTGTTGCATATGCTAAATGCAACCGTGATTCCTACGAAAGTGAGTTTAGGACTTAATTTTTGTAATTTTGAATTTATTTTGAAAATTTTATTATTTTTATAGAATTTTAGCTTAAATGATGCATTGGGGACAATGCAATGCTTTAAGTTGGGGAAATGGGGTACATCTTTATTTCGAAATTATGGTTTTGGGATTAAATGAAAATTTGCAAAATTTTTAACATTTTATGTGTTAACCACGACGTAAGAAGTTCGCTTCTACACGATTTGTATAAAGTTTTGCAGGTTGTTGAATAAGACTTGAAGATCGTTACCAATCACGAGGATCCTGTCACAACGAAATAATCAGGTGAACTTGTTCTTTTTATGAATTCTGTGAAAATAATTAAATTTATAGTTTTGCATGTTAGGTCATGTGTACATGTTTGTATTTACATGTTAAACTTAAAAATAAAAAAATATAAAAAAAATGATTGTGATAATACCCTTGAAAAAAAATAATCAATGTCCCTTGAAATAAACCTCAGCATTTATGAGAGATGATATAAAACTAGAATGTTGATACTTATACATGTAATGAATCTTTAGAACAGAAAATACATATAACTTGTGATATGTTGATAGGCTCGACCTAAAACGAACACTAATGTCTTATGTGAATGCTAATAGATGAATATGTGTTTAGTGTTTTCCATCCTAGTGCCAATAGTTAAAAGTTGAGTCCTGACAAAAACAGATTGAGAATTTATTGCTTTGGCACACGCCATATCTATGATATCATGACATACTAGTTAAAGAAGAAGAAAAAAAAAGGAAAAATGAAAAAAATGTATATATAGTTATTTGGGGAAAAAAAGCAAAATAAGGGAGAAAAGTCCCGACCCCAAGAAAAATAAAAGAACAAAAATAAAAGAAAAAAAAATAATATGCCATGATAGCATACTATGGTTTCTCAAGGTTGTGCTCTAGTGAACATTCAATAAATCTTGAGGTTGGGTAGGTTTTTGCTAAAGGCATTAGGTGTGGGGATGGTTAAACCATTACGGTAATTTTGTATGATATAAAAAGCACAAGGCATTAGCTGGATTAAATGGGTCTGAGTTTAAAATGGACACAATATATTGGCAATCATGGTTAATGTATTATTATGTTTCTGTTTGAAATTAGTGTTATAAGATTAACATAATAGTTATGATCTCATTGTATATCTTTTTCGAGACGAAAAATGTTTAAGTTGGGGAATGTGACACGAGTGTGTTGGAATAGTGTTTTAAGTGTCTAAACGCTAAATATTACGTTTAATTATTCATTTATATGCATGTGATTAAGTTGAATAAGTTAACTATGAGTTGGAAGTGATTTTGTAGGTAAAATAATAAAGTTGGAAGCTTACATGGTGAAACAAGGCATTGGAAGGGTCAAGAAACAAAGTTTCAAAGTGCAGCAGAAAGGCTTCCACCGTAGCCTACTGTAGCCACCGTAGGCTACGCCAGCCCAAGAAAAAAATCAGCAGAAAGCCCCCTAGCGTAGGCTACGGTGGCCAGCGTAGCCTACGCCAGGGCACATTTTGAAAACCTATAAAAACGCGTTTTTGTTATGTTTCAGCCACCACTTGCCCCCCATTCGACCTAGATCGATTTGACTTGAATTTTGGGAGTTGCTAGGCCTAAAATTCATCATTCCAACTCTCAAAAACAAGATACAATCATCCGGAATGCAAATCAACAACGGTTTTGAAGATCATTCAAGAACGATGAGCGGCTAATCTTCTCGTGATCTACTTCGGGTATTAGGTTTTGTGTGATTAGGTTTTTGTTTATGTTTAACTTTGTTGGGATTAAACTTTAGAACCTGTTAAGTTCTTTCATAAGTTTAACTTGTGTTTTGGTTATTTAAACAATGATTTTGGTAAACTTTGATTTGAATATCATCTAATCTTCCGGAAATTATATGATTGCAAGTTTTGGTTTCTAATTGAATCGGCATTGTGTATTAAGACCTATTAAGTCTTGATTATCGATATCACTTAATCATTACACACATAGAATCCCCGTTAAGGATTTTCCACCAAGCTGGACTAAACAATTACCGAAAACCAACCCTTGATCCCGGGGTGGATTACTATTTCTCATAATTGTTTTCTTAATTAATTTTTATTATTTGCAATTTGTTTTCCTAGTTCACTTGTTAATGATTTTAAAATCCAATTTTCACAGCCAAGAGGCAATAGTATTAGTAGTTCAATAATTTAGTTTTAGTTAAGTAACTTAATTGAATAATCAAACGAATCGTGTAACACTAACCACATGCTCCCCGTGGATACGATACCTGACTTACCCTAGCTACCTAGGTTGATTAGGTTTTTGCATGACCCCAACGACAGGTCATCAGGTAGTTTCGCTTAGTGTTAATTTTCTAACATGTACTATTCTTATCGACTGTAGCGAGATGCTAAAAAGTTGATGCTTGTACCTTCTCGCTTCGTGGGTTTTATAGGTTGTGGGTACTTAGTACCCAAGTCATCATATATGGCCATCTTAAATAAATCCAATAGGTATTTTATGTACATTAGAACATAAATAATATTCCAAATTTTGAAAAATATTTTAAGATGCTATTTTTTATAAATTTTATGATTTTAAAAGCATGGGTGTTACTTGATAAACAATTATGTGTGAGTTAGGATGTAAACAAGCCAAGCCTAATAAGAGCCTGTCTAGGCTCGAGTTCGCATCGTTTTGACTTAAAGAAACTCAAGCTCGGTTTGTTTATATATATATATATATATATATATATATATATATATATATATATATATATATATATATATATATATATAAAGGATTTGAGGTGTCATGTGTCATGATATTAGGTTTCTTGAATTTAATTTTCTCGCATATCTCTCCTAATAAATGATTACAGTCTATAGTAATTTTATTATTTAAAATATATTCATATTAAAAAATAGATGTTACAAAAATAAAAACCAGATTTGTTTTATTAATAAACACACTTTAAAATATAAAAGAACACAAATATTTTCTTAAACAAAATATTTTTGCAAACTATTTTTAAAACCGTTTTTTAAAGTTTTATAAGGATGATTTTTATAAAAAAATATTATTAGGAGGATAAAATTTAAAAAAGAATTATAAAAAAATTAAATGATATTATTGTTGTTTTACTTGAAATACTTACACTTATACCTCAATCATATCTTATTTAAAAAAATATATTTTTTTATTTTTAATTTTTTTTTACAAACTATTTAATATTTTATTTTTCTTTACCCTTGTAACACTACTAGACTAGTATTTTTATAATTAATATTATATACTTTTATAATATATCATATATCATTCAATTATTTCTATTAAAATAATAAGGGTTCAAATACAAGTCTTTTAAAACTAAAAAGTATAAGAAGTAATCTCAACCATCCATCTCATTAACCAATAGTTGAGATCAAAATTGTAGTGAAAAGTTTGTTAGAGAAGTATTTTAGTAATATCCACTTTTGTTGACTTTTTGCAAATTCCTCTACTTTTTTAAAACGTTCGTAACTTTTATGTACGACATTATTTTTTTTAGAAATTACAACAAAAAACAAGCGTTTTTTATCTTTAAAATGAGTACAGTATTGTTATATAAAAAGATTAAAAAAAATTATGTTATTAAGCTTATATCTCGTCACTGTGTCTTTAGTGCAGTTCATTGTATATTTTTGTTAGTTATTGTGTTTTTCTGAATACTATTGTGTTTTTCTAAAATGATGAATTTTAAAAAATATAATGATAGAATGACATTGTTATGTATCTCTAATATGTAAAACATAATAATAAATTAACAACTAATTAATCTAATACAATAAAAACAATGACCAAATAACACAATGTAGCATTGTGTCTTTTGATCGTTATTGTGTTATCTTGAACACTATGAGTTTTGAAAAATA
The DNA here is from genome assembly GCA_025506505.1 of Flaveria sonorensis. Classification (NCBI taxonomy): domain Eukaryota; kingdom Viridiplantae; phylum Streptophyta; class Magnoliopsida; order Asterales; family Asteraceae; genus Flaveria; species Flaveria sonorensis. The sequence continues at coordinate 14,139,372 of CM046438.1, read as the reverse complement.
AATGGGTGAAATAACATCATTATGTACTTCTAATGGTAAAACATAACGATAGATAACAAGTCTATATAATCTATTAAAAATAAATAACAAAAAATAACACATTGTCTTATCTTCAACACTATGAGTTTTGACAAATACATTGGTGAAAGTATGTTAGTGTGTATTTCTAATTGTAAAACTCAATGGTAGATAACAAGTTTATAATTTATAAAAACAATGACAAAAATAACACAAAATGATCCAAAACGTAAAACACACAAATGATTAATACACATAACAAATGATGTAAAATGTATGACACAATGAACGTATAAGACATAATAAGGTGATGTATTTGACACATTGACCAAAATACCATCCTTTTTAAAACAATAAAAGGACACGTGTTAAGCCCACAATTCTTCTTAGCCTTTACATATTAAACATCATTTTTAATATAATTCTTACATAAATATATGTAATAGTTCAAACAAAAATTACATAAATGAGAGACTTCTTTAACCTCATGACTCTTATATTGAAGGTACTTGTGACATCCGGTAATTTTCCGTTACCAAACTCCGTTTGTTCCGTTAACTCTTGCATACACGTGTCGGGAGCACACACTAGTTGTCGTTGAACGTTGGTGACATAATAATAATTAATAATGTTAAACAATAATTTCTATGTTGATTATTAGTTGTGATTATGTGATTTAAATGTTTATTGTGAATTTTATCGCGTAACGTGGAAACGTGTGTATTTAATTCGTGGATTGTGTGACTAGTAAAGATAAAGCATATAATTGTTATTACTAGTTCATGTGTTTATTATTTTGGTTAAAAACATCTTAAAAGGGTGTTAAAAGCTTAATTTTATAAAATTACAAATTATAAGGGTTAAAAGGGTAATTATGAGTAATTAAAATAAAAAAAAAACCCAACCCTAGCCCCCCACACCATTCTCGGCCGCGATCATCACCTCCACACACACACACCTGCGAATTCAACCTAGAACAAGCAATTGTGCTTCGGTTTTGGTCGATTCCAAGAACTACAACACGTTAGAGGCTTCAATTCTCATCCATTACGTGATTAAAGGTTAGTTTCTTTGTGGTTTTCATGGATTTTTAGTCTTGGCCGAACCCTAGTTCGAAACCTGCAATTGAAGGTCGATTCTTGTTTGTTTGGTGATGCTAATATGTTAGTTGGATTGTATATATGCTAGTTAACGTTGATTATGCAAGAAAGTTTGGATTTTGGTTGTTTGTTCACATGATCATATTTGGCCGAGAGGGTGAGGCGATTTTTGGATCAAATTGGATGTTGAATGTTGGTTGTTTGATGTTGTAATGATGCTAGTTAGGTTGTATGCATATTGGTTAACGTCGATTTTGCAAGAAAGCTTCGATTTTGATTTATGGTTCATAGGTTACTAATAATAGTAACTTTATTTTGCATGAATTGATGATTGGATGATGTATGATTGTTATGGATGTGTTTGTGATGATGATTAGATGCTAAGTTGATGTTATGAACAATTGAAAATCAAGAAGATGTGTTATAGTTCATACATTGCTAAAAATAGTAACTTTTGGTGTTGAATGTTGATGAATCATGATGATTAAGTGTTGTTGATCATGTTTAAATGTTATCATGGACTTGAATTGGTATATAATTGATGAATTCATGAATGTAGTGTGAGTTTGATGAATTTGGGATGAACTTTCCCAAAAGGGAAACTTTAATTGTGCAAATCCTTGAATTGGATGATTTGAGCATGTTTGGGATATTAGGATCATGCTAGTGTGTTCATGGATGGTTTCTAAGGTGATTAAATGTGTTGTTTAGGTTATATGAATGTTGATTTGGTTTGTTACCTGTTTTGGCCTGTTGTGATTCACATGACTTGTATGACAATTGGTTGTATGATGATCTAGGTAGTACATGTGCTTAATGATGTGCTATATGTAATCAAGTTGTATGTTGATCATGTATGACATACTGTTGTGTTAGTATTAACGAATTATCACCTATAATGTCACCAACGGGTCAAACGGGTCAACGGGGTCAAATGTGTCTTGTCTTTCTTAAACCTTGAGTTCTTTGGTTTGTAGAGCACTTAGGGTTTCATGTTGATTCTGTGTACACGTACTTATGTACTCTTGTATTCTAGGTAACCTTTGAAGGGTTGTCTTTGCACCTATCACCAGTTCTCTTTAGTAATTATCTTTGCATACCAGGTGAGTTCTTGCCCCACTCATTTTACATAATCTCTTTTGGGGGAGATAGCATACTGTTGGTCACAAACGCTTTTATATATGAGTGTGTATAATATTGATATAGTGCTGTTTACCATGGAAAGTCCTCACACTTTCGGATTGTTAATATTGAATAGCGGGGAAATCTTGGGTAGTACTACTGGGTCTGACGAGCCCCACCTGTGCGACTCGAGGTCAAACGGGTGCAATTTTGTCCTAACACATATTCGTCACGACCTGGTAAGTCGTGACGGGAGGCAACAAACGTAACACAGTCAGCTTCGATCGCGAAATCACTATGATTAATATTTTTATGTTAATAGACTAGCTATCTATTGCAATACACTACTTATGCTCTGGAAACTGTTGATTGGTTTATATTTTAACGCAAACTCTTGAACTCACCAACCATGTGTTGACTTGTTTAGTATGCTATTCTCAGGTTAAGGTTGCCAGTTGCCTAGGAGCACGCACACCAGCATCGTTGAGTTGTCTACATTGTTTGTTTACACATTTGGGTTTATTTTCCTATTAAACATTTGTGTTTGGGGCGCGTATGTTTTGCGCATTCTCTTTACATACTACTTGTTTTGAGTTTTCTAGTTTTAAAAACGCTTCCGCAGTATTTTAAACGTTAACTCTGGTTTTGTTTGTTAATCATATAGAGTCGTTCTTGGTAACTAATGACTGAGATCCTGGTATGTCACGCGCCTCGCGGTAAAACCCCGCTCGCGGATTTTGAGGGTGTGACAGTACTGGGTGTAAATTTAAGCATAAAGTAAAACTCGTATTGGGTAGTTTAAAAGTAGAAATAGGGTAGTTTGTCATTCAAAAGAAACAAAGAGCTCGTTAGCCGGCTCAAGCTTGATATATGAAGCACGGGGCTCAATCTCGTTTAAGCTTGACTCTATTAAGTTTTTAACAAACCGATCTTGAATAGCTCACGAGTTAGTTTAACTTGTTCATACTTGTAGGCTGTAATGAAAGATGACTTTAGGGACCAAACATGTCAACTTATAAGTCTAATGTGTAGAGTTCATTTAAAAACCAAAAAAGATTTAGAAAACTTTTAAATCAAATCTAAGTCGTTGATTTGATTAAAATCCCAAGATCATCATGATGTTAAAAAAATCACACATAATTATAAATCTATACTACTTTTTATTTAAAAATATTCAAACCATGGATCATAACTAATTAAAAGTTTAGATCTAATTTAAAAGTTTTCTTAATTTTTTGTGATTTGCATTTTGAACTCTTCCTGAACGCTATGTTCCTGAGTTCATTTAAGAAGAAATGAAAGGAAATGAAAGGAAAGAAATAAAAACTTGTCATCTAGAGTTTGTTTAATTAAAGGGAAATGAAAGGAAAGTTAAAAATTTATGTTTTCGAGTTTACTTATAGGTGGTGTTTGGATTAGTTTATTTTGACCTCCTTTTAACTTTTTAAAAGTTAAAAAGTTGATGTTTTTGTGTGTGAATAGAAAAAGTCCTTCTAAAATCAACTTCTTCAAAAGCCTTCAAAAAGCGAAAAAGGAGAAGTTAAAAAAACTAACTTCTCACACCGCCACCATCATCTTCCCATCAATACCCCTCACCCCAAAAATAAATCTACCTTTTTCACCAGACAAATCTGTCGGCGAGCCTATACCCTCTTCACCAGCATCCTCGTCGAGCATTGAAGACACCTCTTCACCAGACAACCGTCAAGCATTGAAGACACCTTACCCACCGCCGAGAGCATTGAAGACACGAGCATTGAAAGGCACCCATCGAGCAGCGCCGTCGCCGTACCCACCCACTCAAGGAGCAGCAGCCGAGCATTGAAGACCTATCTCTCACATCGCCATCGAGCTCCCGTCACCCATCACATCGCCGTCGAGCTCTCGTTGAGCATTCAAGACCCACTCGATCTACCCTCTTAAATACCCATGTCTGCTGCTCTTCTGCAATCCTCCAATCGCTTCTGGGTTTAAGGTTTGCTTCTGCTCTTCTGCTATCCCTAATCTTTTGTTTAAGGTTTTCTTTTGCTTCTGGTTTTGCTGCTCTTTTGACTACCTTGGTGTGTTGTTCAAATTTTATTATGAGTTTGTTGCTCTTCTGCTTTTGTTTAGATCTTGATATCCTTATATTGTTGTTGTTGCTCTTGACTGCCTTGGTGTGTTTAGATCTTGTAAACATTGGGATGATTCAGTTCAGTTAGCGATTTATATCTTTGATGTTATTGGAATGTGCAGACATGTTGAGTTGCATCTAAGCAGATTATTAGTTATCTACTTATGTTTATAAGTTCTGTTTTACCCAATGAGGGAAAGCTTTTTGATGGCATATTGTAGTCTAAATCTCTTGTAGCCTGAATGCATATTGTAGCCTGAATTGCTTTGGGTCCTAACAGTAATATTAGTTATCATTTATGTATAAACACATTTATGTTATTAGTAATTGCTTTGGGTCCTAACAGTAATATTAGTCTGAATCTCTTGTAGCCTGAATGCATATTCTATATATAAACACATTTATGTTGAACACTTGAATCCTAACAGTAATATATGGATGAAAATTGTTATTAGTTATCATTATATATCTATAGTTTCAGATTATGAATGAGAATAGTCCAAATGTTGTTGGTTGTAAAACATCATATAGCAAGAATAAATCAAGATTCTTATGGGATGATGTTGCGTTCAAGGACTTCGTTGAAGCGTGCATGTTAGAACTTAGAAGTGGGAATAGACCCGGTACTCACTTTAATAAGGTTGGGTGAGCGAATATAATAAAAACTATGCATGAAAAAACCGGCAAAACCCTTGACCATAAGCAAGTAAAAAACAAATGGGATAGCATGAAAAAAGAATGGAAGATTTATGATCGTTTGACGAGGCTTGAAACTGGGATTGGTGGGACGAAAAGCTTCATCGAGGCATCGCCTGAGTGGTGGGCTGAGAAAATAAAGGTAGATGACTATATTATGCATTTTAAGTTTCACTATGTTATGCATTCCACTAAACTTAAATATATATTGTTTTTGTTGTAGGTGGATAAAGACTATGCCAAATTTTGGGGTGTAAATTTGGACATCTTCGAGACTCATTATGCTACATTGTTTCGGGACTCGGTTGCTGTAGGAGATCATGCCATGACTCCTTTACAATTTCAAAAAGATGGCAATATGGGTGTTAGAAGTGAAGAAAATGTAGAAGGAAAAGGAGATAGTGATGAAATAAGTTTAGGTGATGGTGTTCCTTTGTTTCCTAGTTATGGTGAATGTAATTCGAGTAAAAGGAAGAAGTCAAAGGATGTTGCTCACAAACGTTCAACCAAGAGCAAAACCTCATCTTTTGAAGAAAAGCTAGATGTTGTATTGGACGCCATATCAACAAAAAGCACACAAACTTCTCCACCGGTTAATGCTTCCCCAACAATTGCCGATTGCATGAACATTGTCATCACTTTTCCCGGTTTCGAAGAAGGGTCTCAAGATTATACAAGAGCATTGGGTGTTTTAATCAAAAAGCCAAATCGTGAAGCGTTTATGTATCCAACAACTCATGTAGCAAAGATGAATCTCATTAAGAGTCTTATAAAAGACTGATTTTTAACATATTTTGTGTTGTTTAACATCTTTTATCATTTGACTTTAATATATTTGTGTTGTTTGACATATTTAAGTGTTATTTCTATTATTTTATATAATGTATTATTGTTTACATCTTTTATATTAATAGGATGGATAGTGACGACTCTGATTCGTACGATGATGATCAAGATTTGGTGGACGAGGATATGGAATTCAAAATGTTATGTGGAATAGCTGTCAATGGGATAATAATAGCTCGTGACTTGCATAATAGAAGAAGACCATGTCACACGTCGAATTGCACCGGGCATATGTTTATTAGTGAAATATAAATGGCCATCCAAGACGGTGTTATGAAATATTTAGATTGGATGTGCCAATTTTTAGACAGTTATGTAGAGATCTTGTTACTAATTATGGATTGAAACAAACCCATAATACGTTTGTTGAGGAGTCGGTTGGAATCTTTTTGACGACTTTGGCTCATGGGTGTACGAATAGGTTTGTCCAAGAATCTTTTAATCATTCAGGGGAAACCATTCATAGACATTTCCATAAAGTTATGGAAGCCATACTTAAGATGGGTGCTAACATCATTAGGCCATCCACAAACTATAATGATGAAGTACCCACACACATATTAAATAATTCTCGGTATTATCCAATGTTCAAGGGCTGCATTGGTGCTATTGATGGGACGCACGTGAGAGCATCAGTTCGATTAAAGGACCAAACGAAGTACATTGGTCGAGAGGGATATGCAACACAAAATATAATGGTTGTATGTGATTTTAGCATGTGCTTTACGTTTGTATGGGCTGGATGGGAAGGTAGTGCACATGACACGAGGATTTTCAATGAAGCCTTACAAAGGCCGGAGCTTCATTTTCCACATCCAAGGGGTGGTTAGTATAATGCAAATTCTTTTTGTTTTTAATACTTGTTTGAATCGACTAACTGCTTGTTATTTTTGTAGAAAAATATTACGTTGTTGACGCCGGATACCCAAATACTAAAGGTATCTTGCTCCAAACAAAGGTCAAAACATTCGTTATCATATACAAGAATTTCAACGTGGACAGAGTAGTGCTATGCGTGCTCCTCGCGGACCAAAAGAAACATTTAACTATTACCACTCATCATCGCGGAATATCATTGAACACACTTTTGGAGTATGGAAAGCTAGGTGGGCGTTATTAAGAGATATGCGTGTTAATTACACATACGAGCACCAAGTGAGTATTGTGATAGCATCTATGGCTATCCATAACTTTATTAAAAATACTGGTATGTTTGATGAAGCATTTAACACAGCACAACAAAAATCTTACAATCCCGGCGGTACTAGTGCTGAGCTTCATGAAGAAGTTCCGGCTACATATCGTACGAATAATGATGGTATGCACATGCAAGCGATAAGAGATATTATTGCGCAAGAGATAATGGAATCACGGAGAAGAACGTAGTATGCCATTAGTTTGTTATTTTTGTGTGCTTTTGTGTTCTTCTAAATGTAATATTATTATGGTCTAATAAAAAATTTATAAAATATGTTTGATAGTATTTTTTTTCAATATGCAAGAGAGAAAAAAATAAGTTAATAATAGTATAAATAAGCAATCCCAAACACTTTTTAAAAAACAACTTATTAACTTATTCAAATATGTCCTTTATGATCATTTTATATGAATAAGCTAAAACAAACACTTTTCAGAAAACTACCTTATTGACTTTTTAACTTATAAGCTAACCCAAATACTTTTTTAAAAACTTTTTTTTGAAAAATTATAAGTTAATAAGTCCTTTTAACAAAAGTCTTTTTTCACTAAAATAAGCAATCCCAAACACCCCATAGAGAGAAAAAATAGAAAATGAAAGAAAAATGAAGCATAAAACTAATCCTTTTAAATCGAAAGAAAATTAAAAAAAAAAGGAAAAAGAAATAAAAGAAAATAAAATAAAAGAAATATATTTTATTTATTTTCTTTCGTTAAGTGTACCCGAGGAGAAGGCAACGGAAGTAGAATAAAGATGTTGCAAGTTTAACTATAGTACAAGAACCGATTTTGTAGTTTACCCCCAAAACAGGAATTCAATTCCAAAATCATCACGTCGATTTTGAATCAATCGATCTAGAATCCGATTTGATTCTAGAACAACAAAAGGATAATCGAATAATAATAAATTATTCAACATATGGCATTGAATATTGGAAACTTTCCAACGGGGTTTCACGGTAATAATCAACAAAAGGATAATCGAATAATAATAAATTAATCATCATCATCTTCATAAATCTCGCGATTCAAATTCTTCTTTTGACCCGATTGAAACGACCCTTTTGAATTCTTGGTGGTTGCGTTAGATTCTAGGGTTAAGGTGGTAGTTTCATCCACGAAGAAAGGAAGACGAAGAGGAATTGCAGGTGTTAGTATGTTGAAGGTTGAAGAATTGACTCCTGAATTGCAGGAGATACTGAATGCTAATATGGATGATGTGAAACAGAGGCGTCGTGCTCGTGAGGCGTTTAAGGATGTTCAGCTTAACATTGATCATCTGTTGTTTAAGGTAATTGTTGGATTTGTGTTTGGAGTGTGGTGATTTGATTTGGGTGTGGTGGATTTATGTATTGGACTATTGATTGATTGGTGGGATGTTGTTGAATGCATTTATTGATGGATTGATATGGTGTAAAAGAAAGAACAATGGAAAACACATGTGAGTAGTGGTGTGCAATTAATGTACACAAAGGATCGATCTTGTTTCATGCTTTTATTGCAGCAGCAACAATTGGTATCATCAACTTTCAGAAATGAAATTATCCCCAATTGCATCACTGTTTGAGTAAATTATAATTGGGATTTTGATTATATTGGGAAATTTGGCTATTTTAAGTGTGAATTGTCATGTGGGTGTGCATGAATTATTGCGTATAATTGTTTTAGGGTTAAGGGTTTTGAGCAATTAATAGGATAAAGGTTAGTATCTGCAAAGGAGTAAGCAAAGTAACTTTTTGCGATACCCGTCTCAAACCGGGCTGAACCCAGACCCATACCCAAATACCCGTCCAAACCCGTGAATGATTTAGGATTTTGCCATTTGGGTTCGGGTTATATTTGCCATCCCTAAACATATTGAGAAAAAGTTTGAATCTTTAGGTTAAAATTTCATGTCTTTGATGTTGAATTGTTGGTTAATGCAAGTATAGTTTGTAGCCTGTGAAAGAGCCAGATGCCTTTCAACTAACACTTGCTGATTATTTTTTAATGTTTTGTAGACAAATATGATGGATTGAAGACAAAGGAGGTAGAAACATTAAACTTTATGTTATCATTCAACTACTTTATCTAAGAGCCTAAAGAATGTTCAACTTAATGCTAATGGTATTACTTAATTTCTGTTTTTTCTAGTCATATGAGGTGAACTCTAAAGGGTTAGAAATTTTCACAAAAAGTTGGCTTCCGGAGACGGGTTCTCCCAAAGCAGTGATTTGTTTCTGCCATGGTTATGGAGATACGTGTACGTTTTTCTTTGAAGGTAATATGTTTATACCAACTAGTGCAATCAAATGATTAAAACCTTCAAGGGGTGGCGTAGTGATAAACACTTGATTTTCTCTAGCAGAGGTCTTAGGTTTAAATCCAACTTTCACTAGCTTTTCGCATTAACCCCTTGAAGGCCATCTGCTTAACACAATTTGGTTTTTACCTAATCTCGTTGGTTACCCATGAGTTTTCTGGCAACGGGTTCTCATGGCTAAAACAAAAATATTTTAGTGACTAATGGCCTTTTGATGATGTTTAGATTGTCATAAAGTATTCTGATGTTTACAGGAATTGCTAGAAAGTTGGCTTCATCTGGATATGCAGTTTTGGCTATGGACTTGCTAGGATTTGGTCTTTCGGAAGGTCTTCATGGCTATATTCCAAGCTTTGATGGTATGGTCGATGATGTCATTGAACATTACTCAAAAATTAAAGGTACACGTCAAATCTTTAGAGATGTTAGGAGGTGTGTGGACTTGCATTTTGAAATTGATTTTCTGATCATTCTGATTTCAAGTTGTACTAATCAGATTATAATGGATGGACAACTTCCATGTTTCAAAACTCATTATCTTATCTGATTCTGCTTATTCAAAATGCACATCCAAACAACCCATTAATATTTAATCTCCACGGGTCCATATTATGTTTGGATGCTAATACAGTTAACTATATTCATGATATAATTTCTGGGGTTGTAGAAAATCCAGACTTACGCGATCTTCCAAGATTCTTGTTGGGGCAGTCAATGGGTGGAGCCCTGGCTCTGAAGGTGCACTTAAAGCAACCCGACTTCTGGAATGGTGCAGTCCTTGTTGCGCCAATGTGCAAAGTACTATATCGCACTTTCCTTCATATGTACTATAGTAATACATGTATACAGCATAACTGATCAAAAGTATGTGTAGATTGCAGATGATGTTGTCCCACCATGGGCAGTAAAGCAATTCCTCATAGGTGTTGCAAAAGTTCTCCCAAAGTATAAACTTGTTCCACAAAAGGATCTAGGCGATATGGCATTCAGAGACCCGAAAAAGAAGCCTCTGGTTTGTTTAAAACTTGCTGTTTTAACTTACGCGATAAGTTATGAAAACTTTTATTAGTTATTTATCGTACGGTCTGCAGACAAGCTATAATGTTATTGCTTACAAGGACAGACCGCGTTTGGGAACAGCTATGGAGCTCTTAAACACGACCCAAGACATTGAAAATCAACTTGAAAATGTATGTGTTCTTGATTATGTGATACTATATAACAGATAATCAGTTGTAATCTGTAAAATAACAGGGGTGATAATCCTGACATGACATAAACATGCTACAAAAAGAAACTAGTTAAGATTGTGTTTAAACGGGGTTCGGGTCATAAACGGGTTGACCCCTAACCCGTTTAACAACCGGGTCATGTACAGTTGGGGTGTTGATTAAGGGCGGACCCACCAAACCATTTAATACAAGAAGTTGAAACAAAAACAAACATATACAATATATCTCGCGCATAGTACGACTATGTGTAGTGTCTGGCATATAAGGGTGTAAATGAGCCAAGCCGAGCCGAACCCAAGCTCGCTTAGGCTTGAGCTTGCCTCGTTTTGGTTTTAGAAAGCTCAAGCTCGGCTCGTTTGTAGTTTTATTTCTAAAGCTAGAGCTCGGCTCGTTGGAAAATTTTCAAGCTCGAGCTTGGGTCGGGCTCGGCTCGTTTATTGTTAACTTATTTAAATTATATTTTTTAATAATTACTTTTGTATTTATTTTCAATCAGATTTTTTATATAACATAAAATATAATTTTTAATTATTTTTATCATAATAATATATATAATAATATGATTTATGTAAGTATATATTTATATATATTTAATAGGTAAATAAAAAATTATATACTCAAAAAGCTCGTTTAGGCCCGCAAGCCGGCTCGAGCTTGATATCTGATGCTCGGCTCGACCTCGTTTAGTAAACGAGCCATAGTGTGAGCTCGAGCTCGTTTAAGCTCGGCTCGATTCGAGCTTTTTTCGAGCCGGTCCGGAGTAGCTTGCGAGCTGGCTTGACTCGTTTACACCCCTGCTGGTAGAATTTTAAAATACAAATAATTTGGTATATATATTCAACCATACAACCAGCTGGTTATACAATTCATGTCTGGGTCGTTACAGTTGGTATAAAATAGATGGTTTGACTGTAAATAATCAGATAATCAGTTTCAAACACCACATATAAATATGACAATTTAGAATTAATTTACTAGTATGTATATCTCATGTGTTTTGTGTTATATGGTGTGCAGATTTCATTGCCATTGTTGATTCTGCATGGAAAAGCTGATATAGTGACGGATCCTTCTGTCAGTAAAACATTGTATGAGAAAGCAAAGAGTTCAGATAAGAAACTTAACTTGTATGAGAATGGTGGTCATGCCCTTCTAGAAGGTGAACCTGATGACGTCATTCTTCGGGTTTTTAACGATATTATTACATGGCTTGATGAGCATAGTGCTACAAATTGATTGGTTTATTGAGTTGTGTTGAAATTTAGAAAAAAATAGCAAAAAAATAAGGGAAAAATATTTTATACCAGAACTTCTGATGTGTAAATGTTATTCAAAAGAATAATGTATTCTTTTTCTCATTTTGTGTAAAGCATATTTATCCTACACACATTATTAGAAAAAACAAGTATCACCTATGGATGAAAGACGAATTTTATCTATAAGTTTAAACAGAATACAAAAAGGTTAAATTAGAAAATTCTTTAGTAATTAAAGGTGAACTAATGATAAAAGTTTATTTGTTTTCCTTAAAATGAAATGAAGTTAGTTATCCATGGACCATTTCGTTGGTAACCTATTAGTACCTTCCGTGAATGATCACCGGTGCATATTTTGTCAACGAAACTGCCATCTTAACAAACACCAATATCTGTAAGCAATCTGTCATTGAAGCTTATATTGGTAATCCCCGATAAATGTTGTCACTAACTGCATCACAAATGTTGTTTTTTCGACGAAAAATCATTAACAAATTATCGATGTTGCCCTCTTTCACTGGTGGGTCTGTCTATCGGTGAAAGCATTTTGGCTTTTGATGATATTTTGTTATTTACATTTATCATGTATTATGTATTTTTTTGTTAAACTTGTAATATCACCTAAGATCAGCCTTAGTGATGCAGCAAAACACGTTTACATATCATGCAATTTTTGTGTTTGGTTGTGCTTAAAACTATTACGAAGATGTTGAAAAGGAGGAAGATTAACTCATGCCATAACACTAAAATTATTGTACAGTGACTTTTAAAAATAATACATCCTTCAACAATAAGCAGCGTAGAGTATCTGATATTTGTTTTTTAGTGGAAATTTAGACCCTTTAAAACTACTTTTAAATTCAAGCAATTTGTTTAGAACAAAACTTAAGAACACCCGATCATTTAAGAGGGACATCATCCCAACACACTAGTATCATTAAGCTAAATGCACTTCGATATATGTTAGACTTGTGATTGACAAGTCTATTAATACAAAGCCAACCACCATAAAGTTCGTTACATTACATATTTGTCCCCTTTTATAAACAATACATATCACTACTATAAATGCTTGTGGTGTGTGTAAGTGTTATATAATCGAATTCAAGTTACTCAAATATTGTATATATTATATGTGGATCGAATTTTAAAAAAAAATAATTTAATTTATTTCTATTTATATAATTCATGTAAACTTGAAACATCCAAATGTGAAGTGACTAAAATCTAATACAATTTCAAAATTAGTAAATGATAAAAGGTTCAAGATAATGTGACAAGGGGCAATATCCAAAACATTTAACTGTTAAATAAATACATCCAAAACATTGAAAATGGTAAATGTTAACATCCAAATCCAAGCTCATACTGAAATATGGTGAATTAACAACCAATATGATACTTTCAAACCCATACTTTTATATATCTATAGTTATGTATATATAAAAATAAAAAATAAAAATTATATGCATAATTTGAATTGCGAATTAAATCAAAAGTCAAAAATCCAAGCTCAATTCGAAATTTGATATGTGAGTTCAAATCTAATGCTAATTCGATTCGAAAATTTCACTCCATGAACTATGATTATTCCCTCCTTTTATTCATTCCATTACTAAGTAATAAAAAGTTCTCCAGTTAAAACTGGTTATGTTTTAAACAACAATCTATATATCTATATATAAATATTAACGTAGATGTATGATCAGAAAAAACAAGATTAGTTTAATTGAAGAATGATGACAGAATGGAAAATTCATTTCAGAAGCAACAGTTTGTACATGAACTCTTACTCCAACACATATAATGGTTGTCATAAAAGGTGGGGAAGGTTGAAATTGTAAGTAGACATACCCATCTCCATAAGAAAGATTAGACTTGTAAGCTGTGCACTGCATCTTTAACTTATCCTTAAGAATAAACAAATCACTGATTCTGCAACATTTTGCTTCCCATGTTCTCTTGTGATGTGGATGGACATAACGACAATTCTGCAACAAAAATATAACATTACAACCCATGCAACATGTATTTTCTAACCTGTTTAATAAACAGCTCGTATTTGGGTTGATCAATTTAATTATATTGTCAATCAATTAAAAATTAGAATAAAAAGATTAAAAAATATACATTATATAAGGTTAACCCGCAAACATGGTTACAAACATTTATTTTTTCTAAAGATGCCAACTAAAAAACCTGCGAGTCTCATATACTTCATGTTGGAAGAGGAGATTTCTGATTTTGGTCCTCAAAAATCCCATTTGTAATATCAGCACTATGAACATTATCTTTTTTCCCATGATCCAACGACGTTGCTTCATATATTCCTATAACATTAAAGTAAAAACGGCTATAACAATGAAAACTACAATATTCAGAAAACGTAACCATTGAAATCTATTTATTTGAAAGTGATATCCTTCTACATACCAAATCCTAACAATGTGCAGCAGATCAAAAAGCCGGGTAATGAGAAGTCCATTTTGTAAAAGATTTCCATGACAATCAAGCATCCTCCAGCAACCATTATATGTCTTGGAGAGGAGAAAACCATATGCAGCCTAAAAAAATAAATACTATTATAAATATATCTTAAAAAACGCCAAATGAAAATAAAACATATAGTGATAAAGCATACCTTTCCTCAGCAATGCTGTCTACATAAAATATTAAGATTATGCCAAAGAGAACGGTGCTTGAGAAAGCCCAAGCAGAAAATGGCAATTCCACCTTGGGTGAACCCTGTATGTTATTATATTGAGCGGTAAAAAAGAGTAATATATCATTAATTCATTATATGATTTATATGCGGTAAAGGTAGCAATACATGTAGCTAAACTTACTACTATCATGTCCCACATGGCCACAGGAAAGAGAAAGCAAGTTGCAGACGCAATTGTTATAGCATGAAGCCTCCTTTTCAGTTGATTCTGGGAAAACAAAAAATGAAGTATTTCAGAAACTCCATCGGTGATGGCAGATGGAAAATTAGAAGTTACACAAAATGTTTTTAATTAAGTAAATACCTTGAGTGAGATACGTCTTGCAATTACCCTTCTCAATGCTGATAAGATTCCAGCAAAGATAGGAGCTACCATGCTCTTCATATCCAATGATTGTTCTGTCTGACCCTCGCTGGCATGGTTTTCACTATATGGTATTTCCTAGTTAAGTCCATCATCAAGCATAAACGTGTTTTGTAGGTATTTTATTTTAGGTGAGAGTGTGAAATAACTGTAATATGGTTGCCCCTTCACATGATAACAAATTTACATATAGTATCAAATTTCAGTTAGTGAGAGGATATAGAATGGAGAATATGTGGCCGTGGCCCATCCTTGAGACAAGAAGTAGAACGAAGCTAACATTGCTAAAAGCCCACCAACCTGCTTAGAAAAAAGATAAGACTTGAAGTACTATGCCATGTTTTACCACCAAAAAAATTGTTGGAACAAAAAGGCTTCTAATTATTTCACTATCAGGATGAGAAGAAAAGGTCTTACAAACACAATCAGAGTTTACAAACACTGACTTATGGTAATCGGAATTAACTACATGTGATATTTACCTTTTTCAACATATGCCCTCTGCGCCCATACAATGCTGCCGAAAGAACTCCAAGAACAGCACCTGAATACTCCGCCAAAACAGCCCTGAAATTAAACTGAGGACTCAAAAAATGTGGAAAATATTTGTATTCCTGCTGCAGCTGTCTCAAGCCAACTAGATATATGTCAAGGAAGTAGAACTAGAGGACATTATACCTTTAAAAAGTTCAATTATACAAGAGGTAAGGCACTAGTGGCAAATTGTAAGCATTAGTATGACAATTCACTGTTAAAAATCATATGAAGTCTTGTACTCTTATATTTTTTTATTAACCATGTATATCCCAATGGATTAGAATCCTCTCAAGCTGAGATTAAAATTACTAGTCATGTTATTGTTCTATCACAAAAAAATTGTGAGGCCCACAATGGGACCTTATTTTAATTTAGATAGGATTTAGGAACCCACTCATTTTCTTGTGAATCAACGGGATGTTGATCTCAACTTAAGAGGATCTTCGTCCATTTCCCAAAAGATGTACTAATTATAGTAGTTTGATCTTTAGTTATACTTGTATCTATCAACATACATATCCTATGCACAATCAACACTGAGAATTGCTATTGCACCCATGAGCTTCAAGAGACGCAAAAAAGTCAATGAAATATATAGCCATTACACGGTTTACTACTATCAGGCAGAGAATCCTACCTAACAGGACCACAGGATTTGAGGCCAATCCCCCACAAGATATAGTATAAAGCTGTAATCCCACCATTAATAACAGAAGGTACCACCTGAAAGTTTAGAAAAGACCATTGTAAATGAAGAAAATCAAACTTCTACACCAGGATATGCCTTGAGATCCTGAGAGGCTATCTTATCTCATTCGAAGATAAATTCACTTTACCTGTGTATTTGACAGTGGTCTCCCCCTCCACGGCTTTTGTAGAACTAAAAAGATAATTGATGATGGAAGTACACAACTGAAGATAAAAAGTACAACAGAAGCTCCTGTCTGAGACAAATATCTGTACATTGAGTACACTGACCATATCCTCAAGAAGTTCCCAATGACATGGATTATTTGCAAGGGAGTATGCCTGTTATACACAGGTTAAGCAGTTAAGCAGCAACAAGAGGCCACAATTTTAGCACAGGACTTGTACATATACTTTTATTAACAATAAAAAATACCAAATGCAAACTATAATACAAACGAACACCTGATTCAACCAGCTTAAGATATCACAATAGCACAATTAGATTTGCAAACAACCCTAGAAAACTGGATTCCTTAAAGGACCTTTCAACTGTGATTGAAATTTGCAACATTCAAGTATAAGTACTCAGTTTAACATTACATCTTTCAATAGATGTATCATGTGTGATCATTTATTCAACCAATACAGAAAACGCCACTGCAGTATTACACTAAACAATAATAATGAACTAAAAGAACAGAACATTTGCAATCAGATTAAGATGATTAGCTTATTGAAGCTTAGTCTCCCATTAGTAGCCCTAATAATACGTCAGAAGATCAGACATTAGACCTCAGTAGATACTGACAAATGTGAGAGATCGAAATCAACTAAACACATAGATGATAAACACAAAGTAAAACTGTTTCACTCTCAAAAAGCCTCAGTCAACAACATCTATACACAATTACAATATCACATTCACTATTAGGTCATTTCCTATCAAACTCTCAATAACCATTAGCAGCAACAAATTAGGGTTGATTCAGGTCATTATTCGCCAAATTCAACCACCAGATAACTGATACGAAATCAACAAACAGAATATACCTAAAATTAGCCGTGTGAGAAGAGCCTCGATCATCGGGACTATAGTTTGGGGACATCATCGTGAGATTAGAATGAAATTGATGTAAATGGAAGCTTCCAGAGAGTTGAGTTGAGGAGGATGTGAAGTCTATGAGAGAGCAATAGACATTGGTTCGAGTGATCGAGTTGCAGGATTTCTGAAACGAAGTTGAATCTCGAAAGCAACAAGACGACACACTACCTTCGCTCATCCCGTCGTGGGCTCAGATCTCCTTTGTCTTTTGGGTTGCTTGATAAAAGCTTTGGCCCATTGCAAAATTGATTTCTTTTAAGAAAAGCAAATTACAAAATTTAATTCCATTCCTAAATCTACAAAGTTATTCCATACATGACTTGAATACTTAATCTTAAAAGAGACGGTGTCGAGATTGGAGAGGGCGAGGAAAACCTAGCCTTGAGTGGGAACACCACCCCTGAACCTGGTGACACCTAAATCCCCAAAATCCTAGTGAAAATTCATCGGGCACCACCGACTGCACATTTCTCTCATTTTGACTTTTGCCCATAAAAACAAAGAGACGGATAAAACTATGATGAAACCATGCAAAACAAGAAAAACCGAAGAAAATTAAAAAAACTGATGTTGCATTGATGTGTCACCCGAGGAAAATAAGAAAAACGGGACGACTGCCAGCGGCTTTATAAGAATAGAGACCATTCTATATACACCAGATACTATTCGACTACAAGACCTTACCCTGATGAATTTTAAACTCGTTTCATCCTTTAAAAGAAAAGAATAATAAAAATTTGTGTTATATTAGAATAGAGACACGTTCAATTTGAAGCCGACTTTAAGCAAAGGATCGTAACGACCATGTGATACATGTGCATCTAGTGTTTGCCATATACTAATAAAGTGAGTAACTTATACATCATCGATAAGGTTATATGTACAAGTTTTAAAATCTTTTCCCACATTTCTCTACTTAGAATTGATTTTCGGTCAACATTCTTTTAAAAGTTTATAACACATTATGTAAATTAAAAAATACGTGACATTTAAATGTATAAAATACTTGTACTAAGATCTTTAAGAGTAACTGCATTGATGTTAATGTGTTTTATATTTTAAGTGCATTGATGATATGTTTGATTCGATTTTCATGAATAAATATAGGCAAATGGTTGAAGTTAAAGATCATGAGTATTTATAAGAGTCTACGTATTTGACGTGACTTGCTTTAGAACTTGGTGACCGTCATAAGATAGGTTCTCAATCTTGCATTATCATTGTATCCTCAAGAGATACATAAATGAACTTTATTTTATGAATGGTATTTATTGGGTTAGTCTAACGTAGTCACCTTAACCGGAAAACTATAAAGGCTAGAGCCAGGAGTATTTTGATAGTGAGGATTATACTTAACGAGGTTAGAACTTGTTGTCATAGAAAGCAGAAAGCATATTTGGGCCCGTCGGTTATTTAGATTGGTGTAAATGTGTGGCTATGATTAAGCGATATGTTTATGTTAAACCGATTTAAATCTAGATCGGGAATGATAAATGTTGACGATTATATGAGAATGTAACGAGTTGGGACTCGTGTTCAACGAGATGTATGTTTTACAATAATCATGCATATGTACAGAATTTGTTACACAGTTAAGTAAAGAGTTGTCTAAACTTTTAAGTAATTATGAATGTCTTGTAAAAGAATCTTACATCATTAAGGGTGGTAAGATGTTGCTAGACATTATCTACTTTCTACTTTAACATATGATTGATGATTTGCATAAGTGGAAGATTGCTAGTATCATATGCATAAGCATCAAGATATAATTAATGTATGATCGTAAAGAATCACTCATCAAACAATAATAAAAGTGATGTGAATAAAAGAGTTAGGTACATATACAGGATAAAAGATTTTGTCATTAATCATTATAGGAACAATTAATTATAATCTCCAAACAGTATTAATTGTGATTATGAATAACAAATATTAATATAGACTTAATTACATGGGTGGTGCTTCTGGTTAGGCCTAATTTCACATTTGGTCTCTAACTCTTTGAAATTACAAGGTTGGTTCAATACTTTGCAAAAAACGTAACAACGATGGTCCCTGACGCAAATGGAAGTTAAATTTAACTATTAAATTTTTTTTAATGACTAAAATACCCCTACACCAAGAACAACGATGGATCCGATTGGTGATGGTGGTCTGCGGTTTTTAAAGTTGTGGTTGGTGATGGTGGTGATTGAAGGTTGAAGGTGGTACTAGTAGTGGTGGTTAAAGGTGGTGTTGGTGGTGGTTGAAGGTTGAAGGTGGTGTTGGTGGTGGTTAAAGCTTGAAGGTGGTGTTGGTGGTTGAAGGTGGTGGTGGTGGTGACGGTGGTTGACAGTGGTGGTGGTGGTAATGGTGGTTAAAGGTGGTGTAAGTAGTTGAAGGTGGTGTTGGTGGTTGAAGGTTGAAGGTGGTGGTGGTGGTTAAAGGTGGTGGTGGAGGTTGAAGGAGGTGCTGGTGGTGGCGGTGGTTGAAGGAGGTGCTGGTGGTGGTTGAAGGAGGTGCTGGTGGTGGCGGTGGTTGAAGGTGGTGGTGGTGGTTGAAGGTGGTGGTGGTAGGAGATAATAGTGGAGATGGTGAAGAAGAAAGGGTGAAGGAGGGTTAGGTTGGTGGACAAGGGTATTTTTGTCATTTCACATGCACTTAACGGAAAAGGTTAACGTCCATCCGTTTCAGGGACCATCGTTGTTACGTTTGTGCAAAGTATTGGACCAATCTTATAAGTTTAGAGAGTTAGTGACCAAAAGTGAAATCAGGCCTAACCATAGGGACAACCTGTGTAATTAAGTCTTAAAAATTATTTGTATTTAACCATGTCAACCACACCACACACACCACACACACCACACACAACACACACACACACCACACACACACACACCACACACACACACACACCACAC
>CM046438.1:14071672-14116672 GCA_025506505.1 Flaveria sonorensis | reverse complement strand
TTGACTTAACGGAGAAACTTAATGACCGTTAGTTTAAATGATAAAATCTGTTATAAGAAGTATACATAAAGGATGATTAGAGTACTTTTTAAACATAAACGATTATACGTGTAATTTTCTATAAACTTAAAGGACGTTTTCTGTAATTTTGTCTTAAATTTATTACTTTCCAATGAAAACAATTATTTCTTTAAAACAATCAATTGGAAATTTTATGAGGAGGATGATGAAGGTCCATCTTTTAAATTATTTTTGAAAATAATTATTTTTTTAAAACAATTTTAACAGCTCTAGCTACTTCTAACTACACCTCGTAATCACATCTTGTCTGGATTGAACCTAGGACCTCTAAAAGCAATAAATAGTCAAATTTGAGTCTTTTGTGTTTTATAAAAAGTACACAAATCTGTATTCACAACTCCGATTTGGATACGTAAAATTCAACTAACGAAGAAGACTTGGTGTGAAGTCAGGTACACCATTCTTCAATCACAAATTCTCAAAACAGACTATTAGGTACGGTTACAAATATACGTCTCTCTGATATACTATATGTACATTTTTTTTTTATCCAAAACCTTATTTCTTTTAACTATGAAAAAATAAGAATCACTTAATTTCGTCTTTGTTATTTGTTATAAACAATGCACACGTGTGCAACATATTGTACTTTATGAAGAATATAAGAAAACTATTAAAAGTCTTTGTTATTTGTTATAAACAATGCACATGTGTGCAACATATTGTTCTTTACGAAGAATATAAGAAAACTATTAAATTGGGAAAATGATATTTACAAAGAATGTGAAAGATATTGGTGTGGATGAATCAATTAAGACATCTTTAAACTGGTTAAAGAAGTTTCACGTACTATGTAATACATCTAAATGTCAACGTAATAAAAAAGTGATTATAACTTTCAATGTTACAATAATTAGAGTCCTATAAAACTCTAAACTATTAAAATTTTTACTTTCCAATGAAAACAAATATTTCTTAAAAAACAATCAATTGGAAATTTTATGACGAGGGTAATGAAGGTCCCATCTTTTAAATTACTTCTGAAATTAAAATTTTTCTTAAACAAATTTTAATAGTTCTAACTACACCTCATAATTACATCTTGTGCGGATCGAACCTAGGACCTCTGAAAGCAATTAATAGTCAGATTTGAGTCTTTTGTGTCTTATAAACAGTACAAAAATCTGTATTCACAACTCCGATTAGGGCATGTAAAAATTATCTAACGAAGAAGACTTGGTGTGAAGTAGGGTACACCATTCTTCAATCACAACTTTTCAAAACAGACTATTAGATGCGGCCACAAATATACGCCTCTCTGATATACTATCTATATTTTTTTTTATCTAAAACCTTATTTTTTAACTATGAAAAAAATAACAATCGCTTAATTTCGCCTTTGATATTTGTTATAAACAATGCACATGTGTGCAATATATTGTTCATTTACGAAGAATATAAAAAAAACTATTAAAATGGGAAAATAATATTTACAAAGAATGTGAAAGATATTGGTGTGGATGAGCCGATTAAGACGTCTTTAAATTGGTTAAAGAAGCTTCCCGTACTATGTAATATAGCTAAATGTGAACGAAATAAAAAAGTGAATACAATTTTTATTGTTACAAGAATTAGAGTACCTTGAAATTCTAAACCTATAAATTTATTACTTTCCAATGAAAACAATCATTTCTTTAAAACGATAAATTGGAAATTTTATGACGAGGGTGACGAAGGTCCATCATTCAAGTTATTACTGAAAGCAATTGTCTTCTACTACAAAATATATTTTTTTACAGCGCTAACTACTTTTAACTACAACTTTTAACTGCACCTTGTTCGGATCGAACCTATGACCTCTTAAAGGAATTAATAGTCAGATTTGAGTTTTCGTGTTTTATAAACAGTACACAAATCCGTATTCACATCTCTTATTTGAACACATAAATGTCAGTAAGGTAGCAAAAGATCTAAGATGAATGTATGAAGAGGTCAAAAATAAAGGCTCAGAAAATCAAAATGACCTAAGAGAAAACTTCTCAGAAAACGCGAACTTCTGTGTAAGCGAAAATTGTCCTGTTTGATGTTTTACGATAATTGTTCGAGGAGCTGATGATATGCAAAGATTGGTGATTGCGAAAACTTTGAGAGATGCGTGAAGCAGTTTTTGAGAACTTATTCTATTTTGATTTTACGATGTATAAATCAGTAGTATGTTTGAAATTTCCATATGCTTTTCATTTCCACATCTTGTAAACATACATTTTTTGAGTGAAATTGATCAAAGCATTGTTTAGTTGATTATGTATGCTTGTTTTGATATAATTTGTATTGTTTATAATTGATTGATTATGTATCACCGAATGACTTTGATTCCGCCTATGTAATTTTACTATTCAAATGGAATAAGTTCGAGAGAAAACAGGAATAAGTTTGAGAGAAAACACAGTCGTTGCAAGGAAAGATGATGTTCAAAACACGTTAGGTGTTTAGAAACAAAGCATATGAAAAATGTGTTATTGTTCGGAATAAAGCGTGACTCGTTGTACATGGTTTTTATCAAGTTGAAGGCTTTGATTGTAACATTTAACCCATTTGTAATGTACACTGAACCGTCTGGGTCGCTCATAAATAAACATTCATTATTCTATTCATTAGATCATTTATTCAAATTTATAACAATTTCATAACTTACAAAATATATTATAAATTTAAAGAGTTTTATTATTAATATGAGTTTTATTTATTAATTTAGAACAAATAATTAAATTGAAAAGTTTATACAAGATTTTTAAACTTTACAAAGATTTTACAAATAATTAATTTGTTTAGTTATTAATAACTGGATTGTATAATGTCTAGGGTTTAAAATACAATTTTTGTAATCTGATTTAAAAGGTTTTATACATAAAATAATAACAATAACAAACTTTAGGGACCTTTCTTTTATAAAATCCATTTCCCCCGCCGGCTACCCCTTCCCCCAACCTCCGGCCACCTTTCCGGCCGAACGTCGGCAGCCTCAAACACCCAAATTTCGTTTAAAATAATCCAATCGAACCGTCCATCCATTACTCACATAGGATAACCCAAGACCAACCATAATTCAAATTTCAATTAGAAACTGCATTTCATTCATCATATTGAACTCTTTCAACTCAAAATCCAATAAATTGATTCCAATAATCGAATTGAAATGCAGATGCAATAAATATATCAACGATATCAACATCAATTAGACAATAAATATTCGAATTGTTGACAAATTCAAAACCAAACCCTCGATTCAAAGCCATAACTATTCAATATGTAACTGTTTTCAATTTATCCTATATAATTGAGGGGGAACCCTATGCTCGATCTTTCTAAACTCCCTCAACTCTCAATTTCATATAGAACACACACAAACATCGTATTCGATGCTCACCTTCATCGCAAACCTGCAACTAGACGAGCTTCACATTTGGGACAACCTCAATCGAAATTGATTGATGGCTTACATTCCTCATCATCGGTTTCAACTTCGTAACCCATCAATTGAGTCCAATTATCATTATTTACTCTAATAAAAATCATCATGTGTCGTGACCATTCTATCTCATGTTCATCGTTAATTCAAAACTAATCCAACTAATTCTAGAAAAACACACATAAGATTATACTCGGGAATAAAAGCCCCAATGTTAATTTAATTAACATAAACGAATTGATGTTCAATTTGAACCAAATCAGTTTATGGTTTATTCAAATTAGGGAAGTTTTGTAAAATCTTTTATAATAATTTATTATCAACTTTATGAACAAAAATGGGCTTCTACCCAACTGGTCAACACACACGCATACATGGGGAGACCCGGGTTCAACCCGGGCACCCCTATATAATTTTTAAAATCATTATTTTGTAATATAAAATTATTTTTTTTAATTTGATCTATTCCAGGCATTTTCAGTTAATTTTTGAAAATTCTAAAGTTTTAAAATTTATATTTTTATTATTTTAAAGATGATAAATGTTATAAAATGCTATAAAATTATTTATAAGTTTTAAAAATTTATAAAATTAATCAAATCACACTAATCACCAAGTGAGTATTCATAGCCCACTTTTATGTGTTTTATATTTTAGAGAAATCATGTGATTCAATATTCAATCATTATTACTTGTTTTTTCATTCTAAATTCAATCCAAAACATATTATGTTATTACTTGTAATTATATGTTCACAGTTAGATAAACTAAACGATAAAACAATTATTAATTCACGTAAACATGGTAACAATGATAGATCTATTGGTTTGACAAACTCACTCCATATGAATATTTGAGTGGTGATTGGAACCGGTTCACATATTCTATCACAAGGCTTCGTATATGGACCGAGTTAATTCAGTCCTTTGTTTTGATTGTCTTTAGTTTGTCATTTATGTTATACTATTACATTATAAGTATTGACATTGTCACGTGAATTGAATTATTTCAATCATTTTAATAAATCTATATGTATGCAAAACATGTGTTTACTCAGTGGCAAATTCTTTAGCTGGCTCGTGAAATGCAGTCTGGTGGACTTCTACATGCTCATTTAGGACATGAATTTAGTCAAAATAAAAGACAATTTGTTATGTTTAGTTGGATTATTAGTTATTTGTAATGAACGTTTTGATTAGTATTTATCAATGATAATTTAAATTTAATTTTATTTCAACACATTTATTACAATGTGCTATGATCAATAGATTCATGTTTATCCGCTCTGATGATTTTGCCATTCGTTGGGGTGTGATTAGGGCTGCAAACGAACCGAACATTCAACGAACAGTTCGTGAACCGTTCGGCGGGAAGTTCGTTTATGTTCGTTCGTTTAGTAAATGAACGAACACGAATAAGAAAATTTCGTTCGTTTAGTTAAACGAACGAACATGAACACAAGCTGCGTTCGTTCATTTATGTTCGTGAACGTTTGATAATGTGTTCGTTTATGTTCGTTAATGTCTGTTCGTGAACGTTTGATAATGTGTTCGTTTATGTTCGTTAATGTCTGTTCGTGAACGTTTGATAATGTGTTCGTTTATGTTCGTTAATGTGTTCGCTTATATTTTTTAATTTTTGTGAAGTTATTTTATGACTATTATATCAAGTATTTTTTTTAATATTTATGTTAATTACTTATTTATTTTTGATTGGTTTTGTGTAATATTTGTAATAAAAATATAAATTTTATTCTAAAATAAATTTTATTCTAAAATAAATTTTATTCATGAACAGTTGTCTGTATTTGTTTGCTTTTGATTGTGTTCATTTGCGTTCGGTAAGTGTTCGTGAACAGTTCATGAACATCTTCATTTTCTTAATGAACGAACATGAACAAAGAATCTCGTTCGGTAAGTGTTCGTGAACAGTTTATGAACAAGTTTATTTCTTAACGAACGAACACGAACAAGGCTTTGTTCGTGTTCGTTCGGTTCGCTAGATGTGATAGATTGGTATAAAAGCCATGATTATATGGAATTAAGTTATTAAAATGGAATAACCTATACTATAACTAATTAACTTACACATGAATCTTCTCATTTATTTTATATGCTTAGATATTATTTAATGTGCCTTACATTTTTAGACATTACTATAGGTTATGTGCCTTATGTGATTATTTTTATACCTTGATTACAATCAATGCACACACAATTCTCAATCATATTTTAAGGCATTATGTCTAAATCAAAAGAATTTTCAAATTTCAAATTTTGATTCATTATTTATAGTTTTTAAATCTCGTCAAAGTCTGTGTCCCATAACTGAACACATTCAATGCTGGAAGAGTGGGATGCCTATATCTTCGGGTGTTCTTTCTAGGAAAGATATTCATATAAATTCAAATAAACCAATAGATCTGTTTTATCTTACTTGAAAACCCTTGGGGTGAGTGTCCGCTTATAGATACGCATGTTTTCATTAAGGTTGTAGTTGACTTAACACTTTGATAAGTCAACATATTCACTTTGATTTGCAAACCGAACATTTACACTCAGAACATCTTATTGTTATTTTGAATCATCCTTCCTTGATTTTGTTTTCAAAATTTTTTTAAACTCATTATCCAATTCTCATAAGGTTTCTTAATAATCTTTCCGAATGTCTTCTCGTCAAAACCGTTCTTATTCTACAAAACTCATCACAATTGAATCTGTTATCCCAAACTGTATCCTTAATCTTAGCGGGTATGATTTTTCTATCGATCTTATACCGATGCAACTTGGAAGTTTTTGATGTGATAGTAGGCATGGATTGGTTATCTAAGAACCATGCTGAACTTGTCTGCTTCGAGAAATTCATCCGGATTCCTTTTGCATCCAGAAGTGTCCTAAACGTCTATGGGGGAAAGCCTTAGAAAGAGCTTAAACTCATGTCTTACACCAAAGCTCAAAAGTACCTCCACAAACATTATGCGGCTTTCTTAGCCTGTGTTGTAAAAACGAATGGGAAATCAATGAAGATAGATAATATTCCAATTATTCAAGAATTTCCAGAAGCTTTTTCCAAGGACTTAACCGATTTTTCCCTCGTTTGTCAAGTCGAGTTTAGTTTAAATTTTGTGCCTGGTGCTACACCCGTGGTAAAACTAATCCATTTAAAACAGGTTCCAACTGATGATAATATAATTGATCTTTTCACAAAAGAATTTTAATCAATCCCGATTTAAATTACCAGTTGAACTATTGGGAATAATGAACTTTAATTGATAAGTTGCGAAGTTATTCACAAAAATGCTTTTTTCTTTTGTTAAAATTTGTATTTTTTAAAATACAATTCTAGTGGGAGAAGATTCTAAAGAAAAGAATAAGAAGATATTTGTTTTAATAGAGTTATAATTATTTTAAAAGTCAAAAAGCTTTTACTAAAAGGTTAAAAAGGTTTGTTTTGATAAAATTCAAAAAAAGAGTTTTTGTAAAAAAAAAAATAAGAAATGATAGTATATTTTTCATATTATATTATCATACAATAAAGCCCAAATACAAACAGACTTGCATATATGATTGATCTGCTAATAGGCTCTGTCTTCAAAAAGGAAAACCGACATATCTAGTTATATTATTAAATTGTGTGATTATGACTTGAGTGTGGAACATGTTAGGGTTTTATTGTTAATAATAATTTCATGCCAAAAACAGAATAAGAGTTACAGGACATACTCAAACCAACCATTTTTTGATTTAAAAAAATATCTATTTATATATAGATATATAAGAGTTTAAGGAGAGCAAAAACGATGAAAATTATTAAAAAAGAATTAGAACAAAAAGATGTCAATGCGGTCATAGAAGAATAAAATATGCAAAGTTGCACAGATCTAAAAAGATATGCGAATGTTGCACACTATTATATGTAAGTATTTTCATTTTAAGTGAGTATTTTACACAAGAGATAAATTCAAAAGATTAGACATGTAAGATCAAAACATCTTGCCAGGGTATGTAAGTTTGACCGGCTTGTATGTCCTAAAACATACTAAATCTTGTGTATGGATGTATTTCTCACGCTAGTTGTGCTCGTAGTAATATTTTAGGAAAATAATAAGTAATGATATTTCCTAATCAAAAGTAGAAGGTTTAAGTTAATTGAGTGACTTGAAATTTAAAAAAAAAATTATGTCTGGATAAGTATTTTGCAGGATTTGTAACTGTGGGATCCATCTATGCATTAAAAATATATTCAAATATGATAAAATGCCAAAGCAAGTTTGTCTACGTAAAGATGCAAGCATGAGTTTGAGTTTGAACAAAATATATTGGTAATCAACTAAAGATTCTAATTCCAAATACGGTTAGATAGTGTTATGATCAGCTGGAGTAATATGATCACATAGTAGATAACTCACAAAAAATATATATTGTGCAATTTATGTCTTTAAAAATTGTGAGAATATTGAAAAGAATATATGTTAATTTTTTCTTATAAAAAAACTTCCTGGTTGAATGTTAAAACATGCTTGAAAAATCAAATGTTTGAAAAGTTGAAAATTTATAAAAAAATTGAAAATTGAAAAACTTTGGTTGTTAAATCTAAAAAATAAAAACTTCATGATTAGAGTAATAAAACGAACTTGTTGGTTAATGGTTGAAAATCGAAAACTTGTTTATAAATGAGGAAAACGAAAACAGTTGCTTTTTACTTCTTTTGTAAAAACTCATAAACCATTTAAACCCTTTTCCCTTTCAAAATTCAAATCTTGATTCTGCGTGTTATGCTTGTTACCATGGTGCTCCGAATCATCCAAGGTAGTTGTTTAATTCTTTTCAAAGCCTTTAGACTTTATTCCAATGGTGGATTGTGTGTTTTTAGTTATGGCTAGGGTGTTTTTATCGGTTTTGACTTCTAGGTTGATGTAAATGTCGTGTAACACCCCAAACTTTTGGCATTTCATGTCATATTAGTTATGTGCAAAATCTTAATAAAAGATACTTATTTTTTTTTTAAAAAAGGTGTAAAGCATAAATGTGGAATTATAGGCAATTAAGAAGGGGGGTTATATGTTAAAAATGTTGCCCCGGTCCCCTCCCCTTGAAACCTGTTAGAATGTTAATAGTTGAGGGGGGTTAAATGAAAAAATCATTAGTCAAAGGGGCTTAGTTGTAATTATGTAATAACGTACTAACTGAACTGTTAGTTGATTGGTTGTTAAATACCGTTAATGAAATGAGATGAATAGCTTGAGTTGTGTGAATTCTCTCTTTCCCTAGTTTCTCTCAATTTGAGCTATCAGTGGTATCAGATCATATTCCTTCCTCGGAATAGTGTTCTGGCCGGCACTTCGGCAACCACCATAATCTCCAGCGACTGCAGACAGTTCCGGTGACATCATGGCAACAACTCATAATCATGATCTCGATAAGACGATCAAGGAGCATGAGAAATCCTTGTTGAGATTGGAATCAGTAGCTGAAAGAAATGAGAAATCGTTCGAAGAATTGAGATCCGCAGTTAAGAAGAACATGGCGGTGACGGAGAAAAATGGAGTAGAAGTGGCGGGATTAAAAGCATCATTGGATAGCATAATCCGATCATTACATGCTCTTAATCAAGGCAGTGCAAATAGAAGGCCAGATCTGTACGATGCCGATCAACTGGATTCAGCAATTGAATCCAGAAATCAAAGTAACAACAATCAATTCACAAAGATTGAGTTTCCAAAGTTTTCTGGTGATGATGTTGAAAGATGGATGTATAGATGCAATCATTTTTTTTTCGATAGATGAGACTCCTGAAAATCTGAAGGTTCGTTACGCAGCAGCTCATGTGGAAGGTAGAGCTCAACAATGGCACCAAGGGTTTGTTCAATCTAAAAATCTTTCTATGTTAGAAATAAAATGGGATGATTATAGTGTTAAATATTTTAGTGTAATTAGAGATTGCGTGTGTTATTCAAACAAGAGTGCATGCTTGTTTGAATGTCATCGGGACTAACGGGGGTTCGGGGGCAGTGCTCCCAAGAGAAGCGGGGTCCAAGGGGCGGCAGCCCCTGGCGGGGTCCAAGGGGCGGCAGCCCCTGGCGGGGTCCAAGGGGCAGAGCCCCTGGCTAGGGTCGAAAATGCATAGCAGTTCATTAAACTTGAGGGACTAAAGGTGTAGTTTGTTCAAAACCGCATAGCAGTTATCATGGAAAACTTCAATCTCGTTTATGTTGGGATTGATAGTCCAGAAGAATTTGATAAGGGAGAAACTCGAATTACACACAGCATCCAAAAATTCATACGAATTCTTGAATCAATTCTGATTTTATCCGGTCAAATCATTGGTATACACTCCAATATTTGATCTGAAAGTGAAAATCACACGACTTCAGAATCATCCGGTCATTACTCTGTTAAGAAATCCCCAACATATAGTAGATCCATTCTGGCACGGTTTGCTAGAACAATGGTGGAAGATGCTATGGGAGCTATCAAGGCGTTAACTCAAACCGACTCTCTAGAAGATTATTGCGATGCTTTTGATGCTCTACTAAAGAAGGTAACACTATGTGAAGAATACACTGTTAGCCTTTTGTGCAAGGTCTTAGTAAAGAATTAGCTGGCCCTGTGAGAATGTTTAAACCAAAAACCTTATATGATGCTTATGTGTATGCTAAGATGCAAGATCAACACAACAAGAATTTAGCATTACCTCTAAAACTAGCCAATTCATCTGTTAATATGACCAAAAAAACCCACCCCTGCTACTTCAAAACCATTTTCCCATCTTATTCTTTGTCTAATGCAGCCAAATCCTCTTTGTTACCCACTCCAAATGCCACTACTAAACCTTCCACAACTAAGAGATTAACCATCAAAGAATTTGATGGTAATAGATCTAGAGGGGAGTGTTTTTGGTGTCCTGAGAAGTTTACTCCTAGTCATAAATGCACATCCAAATAGTTATATCTGTTTGAGGTTGTAAAAGAAGATATAGTAGAATCATGTGTTGATGATAGACCCTCTACAACCACTGATAATACAAAACATTGATTTCTTTACATGCTTTAACCGGAATTTCATCTTTCTCTACTATGAGAATTATTGGAAATTTGGGCACCAAGCCTTTACATATCCTCATAGATTCTGGATCAACACACAACTTCTTGAATGAACAATTGGCTAAAGTTGTAGTGTAATACAAAGTCAATTGACGATATGAAGGTGACAATTGCAGATGGTAACAAATTGTCTTGTGTGAAAATGAGTTCAAATTTTCAATGGGTGATGAAAGGCACCTGGTTTAAAGCAGATATGCTTACCATTCCGCTTAGAAACTATGATATTGTCTTGGGAATTCAATGGTTACAAGCATTGAATGATATTACTTGGAACTTCAAGTTGCTCACTATGAAGTTCACGGTGGATGACAGAAATTTTGAACTCAATGGTACTACCTCTAACGATGTTCAACTATGTTCATTGGAGAAGATGAATTCCTATTTGGGCTGCAAAGATGTTCCTGTTCAAGTTCGACTACTTAGCATGAACATGGGCAATTCAGATTATTTCCAACATTCCACTCAAATACAAGAGATACAATAGAATTCTGAACTTTCACAATTATTGGATTCTTATGAAAACATCTTTCAACTACCCACCGAATTGCTCCAAAAAAAGACTGTGATCATCGTATTCAACTTAAGGATGAAAATATAACCATCAACCAACGGCCATATAGATGTTTGGGGGTACAAAAAGATGTCATTGAAAAGATGACACAAGAACTACTAGATGCAGGTGCCATCAGGGGCAGTACAAGTTCTTTTGCTTCACCAGTTGTATTCGTTAAAAAGAAAGATGGTACCTGGCGAATGTGTGTTGATTATCGAAGACTCAATGATGCAACTGTTAAAAATTGTTTTCCAATTCCCTTAATCGAAGACTTGTTAGATGAGTTGGGTGGTGCGGCTGTCTTTTCTAAGTTGAATCTACGATCGGGGTAGCATCAAGTTCGGATGTTTGAATATGATATCCATAAAACGGCATTTCGAACCCATCAAGGTCATTATGAATTTCTGGTTCTTTCCTTTGGTTAGCAAACGCCCCAGCTACTTTCCAAGCGATAATGAACCCCATTTTTAAACCAGTTTTGAGACATTATGCATTGGTATTTTTCGATGATATTCTGGTTTATAGTTCGACTATGCAAGCTAACTTGCATGATCTTCATGAAGTCTTGACTTTGATGCGTATCAATTCACTAAAGGCTAAGCGATCAAAATGTGTATTTGGGGGAACCAAAGTGGAATATTGGGCATATCATCACCAAAGAAGGTGTAGCCATAGATCCAGCAAAGATTGCAGCCATCACACAATGGAGTACACCACTCACAGTTTAGCAGTTGCATGGTTTCTTAGGCCTAGCTGGGTATTATAGACGTTTCATTTGTGGCTTTGGAATTTTGGCCAAACCCATGACTAAACTTCTTAAAAGAATGACTTTATTTGGTCTGTTGAAGCTCAATCTTCATTCGAAGCTCTCAAGCATCCCTTAGTTCAGTACCAGTGTTGGCGATGCCTAACCGCAGTAAACCATTTGTTCTTGAGACTGACGCTTTAGCAAAAGGTTAGGGGGCTGTCTTGATACAAGATGGTCATCCTCTAGCTTTCATCAGTAAAGCTCCCTCTGTGCAGCAGTTGGCCTATTCGGTTTATGAGAAAGAGCTCCTTGCCATCATCATGGCTGTAAAACATTGACATTACTATTTAGCCCCTTCTCATTTCATCATTCGCACTGATCAAAAGAGCCTTAAACATTTACTGGTTTAGCAGATCACTACTCCATTGCAACAAACATGGCTCTCTAAAATGATGGGTTATGATTATGAGATCCATTATAAAAAAAGGGGCTGAAAATTTAGTGGCTAATGCTTTTTCCCAAGTCCAGGGTGCTACCATCTTTGAATTGGCCTTATCTTCTATTGATTGTCTTTTATGGCAAAGAATTTCTCAATTATGGAATACAGATCCTACATTGAGACTTGATCAAACAATTGCAAGTAGGCAAAACCTTTAAGAACCTATGGGATGATCGACTCCTTAGGCGCAAAGGTAAACTTCTGATTGGTAATGATTCTCAATTGAAACAAGATCTATTATGCCTGAGTCATTCGTCAGCAATGGGGGGCCATTCGGGGTTCAAACCCACTTTATATAGGTTGAAGCAACTGTTTTATTGGAGAGGATATACTAATGATGTTCGCAATTTTGTCAAGTCTTGCCCAACTTGTCAGAGGGCCAAACATGAAACTATAGCAACTCCTGGGTTACTTCAACCTTTGCCTATTCCAAATGCTATCTTTAGTGACATTTCTATGGATTTTATTACTGGTCTTCCCAAAGTACAAGGCAAGGATACCATTTGGGTCATTATTGACCGACTCACAAAGTATGGTCATTTTATCATACTTTCCCACCCGTATACCGCATCATAATTAGCCACCCTTTTTATGGATCACATCTTCAAATTGCATGGGTGCCCGTCCACTATAGTCTGTGATCGTGATCCCTTCTTCTTGAGTACGTTTTGGCAAGAATTTATGAGATTACAAGGGGTCACTTTAGCACTTTCTACAGCCTATCACCCGCAATCGGATGGTCAAACAGAAGTGCTGAATCGATGTCTTGAATCGTATTTGGGATGCATGGTCATGGACTTAATGGATTAAATGGGTTTCTTTAGCCGAATGGTGGTACGACACTTCTTATTATTCTGCTATAAAGATGACACCTTCGAGGCTTTGTATGGGTATAAGGCTCCCATTCATATCCATTTATTCCAAATGATACTAATGTGGCTGTTACGGGAGAATTATTCCGTGATCGCGAAGCTTTGATCTATCAGCTTTGATCACACTTGCGCTAGGCTCAATCACAGATGAAAAAGCATGCTGACAAGCATCAGAGTGATCGTGCATTCGCTGTTGGTGACTGGGTGTATGTGAAACTCCAACCATATGTGCAAACTTCCCTTAACTCCCTCACCATAATAAACTCTCCTCGGTTTTATGGTCCATATATGATTGTTGAAAGTGTGGGTCATACAATTTATCATTTGGATTACCTCCAGATGCACATGTTCATCCTACATTTCATTTCCTTATTAAAGCTGGCTCATGGGGCTCATTCCCCTCCATTTCCGCTGCCTACTGCCCCTCGTTTCCACTTACAACCTTGTTCCATTCTTGATCGCCGAGTAACTAAGAAGGGTGGGGGTACTGAGGTTCGTGTATTGGTGCATTGGCATGGTCTTCCTGTTACTAAAACCACGTGGGAATCTCTTTCTGATTTACAGCTGCGTTTTCCTCATTTTGATTGTAATTCTTGAGGACAAGAATTGTTTTAGGGAGGGAAGTATTGTTAGAATGTTAATAGTTGAGGGGGATTAAATGAAAAAGTCATTAGTCAAAGGGCTTAGTTGTAATTGTGTAATAACGAACTAACCGAACTGTTAGTTAGTTGATTGGTTGTTAAATACCGTTAATAAAATGAGATGAATAGCATGAGTTGTGTGAATTCTCTTTCCCTAGTTTCTCTCAATTTGAGCTATCAAACCCATACAGCCATAACACTCATCTGCCCCTATCTTTGCGATTCTAATCAAGAACAAGAGAAAAAACCTTCCTTGATTCATATTTTCAAGCAATCAAAGGTAAGAGATTGTTGATTACAATCTTCCTATCGATTATTTACGTTCAATGTTGAGTTCTAACAAGGATTAAATGATTTAGGGCATTCAAGACAAAACTTGGGCTTTGTGCGTATTCTCATTCAAGGTCATGTATCTAAGAGCAATCTTGATCACGTGAGTTCAATGACTGTTTTTTGCTATATTGGGTCATGTGTATGCACCAAACATGTTTTTACTAGAAATCTCATATTCAAGAAGCCATCTTTATGGCTTATAGTTCAATTAATTTCAAATTACTGGTTATAACTTATAGAATATTACTAGTAACTATTAAGCAAGTAGAGTATGCTTCGGATTACATGGTTGGTATGTAAGAAGATTGAATTTAAAACTACCTTAGAAACTAGCCGAGAACAAGCTAACCAATTGAGTACTTCAAGCTGCCCGAGTACGAGGTACGTGGACGAGTACTTTAAGTTGGCCGAGTACTTTTGGCAGGCTAGGTACTCTAGTTAGAGCCAACAACTCTAAACCAGTTTCGTACTAGCTAGTTCTGCTTTCATGATACCTCTAACAAGTACATATGCATGCAAATAAGTTATGTTTTATTATGAGTACTCGTTAAGTACTTAGTTGCTTAGGGCTTGCAAGTCTTTCACAAGAGGTCTTATCTTTGTGATAGGCATTGCTAGACCCTTACCTTTACCATATACGTAAGAAGAGTCTTACCGTTTATGGTAGACACCACTAGAGTCTTGCCTTTATGGTGAGCATTACCAGAGCCTCATCTTATGATGGGCATATACTAGAAGACCTGTCTCGGGTGGCACTATAGAGTCGTGTCTCAGATAGGCATAGTAGTGTCTTGCTACCTATGGTTATATATATATATGTTACCGTTATTTTTACTAGACAAGAATATATTCTGCTTACGAAGACAGGTTAATCTTCTAAAAGTATTTTTATAAACGCTTAAAAATAAAGGTTTTCTCACCTAGATAAAAATAGAACACATATAACTAACATTTAGCATACATGTCAGGTACAGGTTAAAGCATGGAACTCTTGGCATGCAATAAAGCTTTCCCTGTACAAGAAGACCGGCCTTTCTTCTATTATAAACCTAAGAATTTTCACTAGATTATCCATTTGGAATATTTTAATGTAATCAAATGATGAACCAACATTTATTTTTCTGCTGCAGTTTAATCAAAGTGTACAGTTTAAGAACTACGAGTTGTTATGTTTTACCAACGGAGAGGTTTCCCTAGTTGGGGCTTTTCAAGTTGGTATTAGAGTAGGTTGTTTGAGAGGTTCATGCATTTTAAATGCCTGAACTTAAACTGAGAACGAGACCAAGGAATTGAATGCTAGTATGGGAAGCCTCATGCTAGGGGAACCAAGTATGTGAGTTGTGTTTAGTAAGAATCCTTATGTGACACAATATACAAGTATGCTAACTTTATTCCTTTGTAAGAAATCATGCTAAGAACTAGTTAGTGAGATGTTGGGATTACTGAGTTTAGATGTTGACATAGTTATGAATAGAAAATTCTTAGAACAAGAAAGAAAGGTAAGTAGTTAATTACAACTAACCATTGTTATTAAGAACTTACAGTACTTGATATGTTCTAATTATGTCCTGGATAGACTATGTTTTCGTTTATATCTTTTATAGTTAATAGACAATGGCTAGAGCAAAGAATACTCACGGTAGCATTCATGGTGGATGAAGGGGCACACCTTCAGCTACTAAGAGAACGACCGAAACTAAGCATGAAGAGTGGGTTCATTCTAAACCAGAAAACAAGTCTAATCACACTGAGTCGTAATTAACATTGGAGCCTGTAGTCAGAGAGGCTATCACCAAGGAAGTTTTTGAGGTATTGCACAATACAATGCCATCCATTTTGACTTAAGCTCTCAAGGAATCAAGTAAAAAATGGGCTAAAGAAGCAGCGAATGAAGCTGTCAAAGAAGAAGATAAACAGAAGAAAAAAACAATTGTGAACTTAGAGGATGATGATGACAATTCTGACTATGAAACCGACAAGGGCTGCTATTACAGAACATTCGTGAAAAGCTTTACCTAAAAAAGAGGGTCTCGCGATGCTTCTTCACCCCAGGTCACCAACCAGTGGAAGATTCAAAAACGGAGTAGAAACAAACCTTTGGTCACGTACGGCCCCCCTAGAGCGTTCTTATGAGGATCTTAACTTAATCAACAGAGGGGAGGAGTAATTCAGTGCCAAGTCCATGACTTTAACATCAATAGAAAGCTACCTCTAATTCCTTATATGTTCATACTAAACATACCAATAGTCATCATATTCATATGAGCTTATGGGGAGTAAGCAATGATCTTCTTAAGATCAATCTGTCTTAAAGTGGTCAAGACCCCCTTCTGCCTTAGTGGGATCAAATAAGTGTAATCCACTAACACTGAATAGCAATAAATATGTCATTTTCACCTTCCCGTGAATTAGTATAATTCTAAGATAGAGGTTGTGATTGAGGTTAGTGAATGTCGCCTAAATTAGACGGTTAAGTTTGATGCCCACTCCTTCAATACCGAAACGATTCATCAGTGGAAAGTCATAAAACAGACTTAAAGCCCTCGCCAACTCAAAAATATGAAGTGGAAAGATTTGAAGGTGCCGGTGACCCAGAACTTTTGCCCGCAAAATGAAAGCAACATGAGAAGGACCAAGTTCATTAGCTTCAAGGTTGTGAAATTGGCACATCATCATTATACTTCCCAGTTTAAGAAATGGCAAGGCTAGTTTCTCATATTGTCAATACTAAAGAAAGAAGGATGAAGTGTTACATCCAAAGTCTGTCACTAAAAGTCCAAACTCATATGAAAGCAAGTGCTCCAAAAACGTTTGATTTAGTGTTGGAGTTGAGTAGGATTGTTTATGATGGTATTACTAAGGAAGAGCAGGTGAAAGAGGAACCAAAAAGAAGTGGGTTGGTAACCAGAATAACAATGGAAAGCAGGTTAAAAGGGATCCTTAAAGTTCACGAGAAAAGAAGGTAAAAACCGAGGATAATAAAGAGCACAAAAAGTGTGGTACGTCACACCCTAGTGAATGTCGGTTGTGGACTAATCTGTTTTATCATTGCGGGAATACTGGTCACCTGTCATACTAGTGCCTAGGCAAGCAATGTGGAAAATATGGTGGAACTGGTCAACGTACCATAGACTGTAAAGGCACTGGGGATCGGATAACAAGAAAGCTGCTAAACCAAAGAACAAGAGAAAAAAGTTTCTGATCCAAAAGCCTTCAGAATCACACACGAGGAAGCGCGCAAGAAAACACTAATTTTGTATCTAGCGTAGTTCTTGATTAATGATGCATGTGCCTCTCTTTTATCTGATTCGGGTGTAAGTAGGAGCTTTGTAACATGTTTAAATTAACTGCCAAAGTAAAAAAAATGGTGACTTTGAGCTTGAAACCGTCATTGATAGATCTACTAGAGTCACTAGCCCGTAGATTATTGTTACATAAAACTTGAGGGCCACAAATTTCTTGCTAGGTTATTACTTCTGACTCTCTAGGGTTTTGATGTGGTTTTAAGTATGAACTGGTTAGCTGTTTATGAGGTTAGCATTATCTTTATGAGAAAAGTGATTTGCCTTAAGTCACAAGACAAGACTCCAATCACTATATACGGCGACAAGACATTCATTTTACCAAAGCTTAATGATCAAAGCGAAAGGGTTTATGAGATGTGGTTGTAACGCCTATATAGCATTTGTACAAGTTGTTAAAGCTATAGTACCAGAATTGGAAGATGTGCTAGTGGTGTGTAACTTTCAGGGCATGTTTTTAGAGCACCTACTCAGTTTGTTGCACTTCTCATGCTAGCATCTTAGCTAGCTAGAAATTTATTAGAAGCATACAACACATGAAAATAGAATTTCAAATAGACCTACTTCTAGGGGTGCAGCCTATCACCAAAGCAACTTATTGTTTGACGCCTTCAAAGTTAAGAGAGTTAATATCCCAATTACATGACCTTCTCGAAAAAGGAATTATTAGATCAAGTATTTCCCCTTGGGGTGCTCCGATGTTGTTTGTGCTATGTTGTTTGTGAAGTAAAAGACATCAACATGCACATTGATTATCGAGAATTGACTAAACTCACGGTAAATAACAAATACTCACTACCAAGGATTAATAATCTCTTTGACCAATTGCAAGGGCAAACTGGTTCTCACAAATTAATCATAGGTTGGGTCATCACCAAAAGAACAAAATTTTCCAAATACTACGTTTCACACACGTTACGAGCATTGTGAGTTGTTAGTGATGTCATATATATAATTATGATAAAATAATTAAATAATATATTATGTTATATAAAAAGTATGATTATAAATAAATATAAAAGCCTCAAGGATGAACACATGATCAAACATGATTTTTTATTCATGTTTTTTTATTTATTAAATTAACATAGAAATACTTCCCGTTGAATTGTTCATGAACATTCGGTTCATTTAGAAGCCTGTAGTTATTGTGATCAGTGATGTATGGTATTTCACAATGCAGATTAGTTGAGCAATCACTACTACATTCAAACTGTAGTGTGTGATCTGACTTATTTTGATCGATAGGTACTGACTGCACAAGAGGCGTTTATTTCTAAACAAAAGATACAAGATCAAAAACAGAACAAAAAGATCCCGAAAACCCAAGTCTCCTTCGTCGAAAAGAAAATACCCATAGATTTACAATGCGGGTAAGTTTCTAGAATACGAACAAGAAAATGAAACGAGCTAAAAGGTAAAACTGTAGCCTGCATCAAGATTAATGAGCTGCAAACGGTATACCTTTATTATTTCCATCAAAATCAACACCCAAGATGGGGACATCCTCAAGTAGCCGCGCTAAGTTCACGTTCGATATCCTCCAATGATCGCCCCTTTGTTTCAACAACATTACCGCCTATGTACATAACAGCAAGAAGACAGATGGATGCAAATCCAGGTACACTTTGCTTATGCCAAATTTAGTCACGACGCTCAAGAAATACAAGCCGATCACGAAGTTAGATATCTGCTCAACCACATTGTAACACCATTTATAAGTAAAATATTTGAATATGTAGTAATATTAAACTTGCAGACTGATATGAGCGAAATTAAATGAATTACCCAATGCATTCCCAGTGACAAGGCAACTGCCTTTGCTCTGATTCGAGAGGCAAAAATCTCAGGTAGTAAAAGAGCAGGGACAGGGCCCGCGCCAAGAGAGAATGACAGCACGTACCTGTAAAATCAATGTCGGTGAAAATTAAGAATATTGATAAATAATTATTGTCATATAATTATATAATTAGCTAAAAGTTGAAGTGATTGAACATACAAAACAGTTCCAATGACGGCAAGTGGACCAGAATACGGTGCCAAAACTTTCCAAGTGAAGGACAATGAGAGCAGCAACATTGAAATAGCCTTAAGAACAAATGGGAGTACCAATGATTTCAAAATGTTGTATAGATTTTGGGAGATCATGAGATACATATGTGCATAGCAATATAGCATACCATTCCAGAAAAGCTTGTGATCAGAAGACTTTTCCTTCCTTTTTTGTCCATCAAAGAAGACGCGATCATTGTGCCTGCAATGAGATGGAGATTTTATGAGTCAAATGCAAGTTATGGTTATGAATTAGAAAGGCCATAAAGGAAAGGGTGACTGACCAAAAACATTTGCAGCCCCAACAAGAGCACTAGCTGCCACGTCAGATGCAACTCCTGCTGTGCGGAACACGGAGGTTGAATAGTATACAACAGCATTTATTCCAGCCAACTGTTGAAACAAGAAAAGGGCTGCACCCACACTCACAACTGCCATACCACATACTTGTCAATATTGCATGATCTAATAACAAAATGATGTACTTACATATATGGTGTTATCCGATATATGTACTGATGTAGTGATGTTACCTTTGAAATACCGGCTGCTGAAAAGATCAAACCAACCAGCATCTTGTTCTTCTGAACCTTGACCAGATGCACTTAAGTCAGCCATAACCTCTACAACTTTGCCTTCACCATATAATGTTTTTATCGCTTTCTCAGCTTGGCCAATTTTCTTTTGCTGCAAGTAAATGATCCCACTTCATTAATCATTATTGCACCACAAAGGAATTGATACAAAGTGGTCACAAGACAAACTAGTTTTATGTGAAACCTGAACAAGCCAACGAGGAGATTCTGGAGAAATTGCCATTCCTAATGCCAATAGAACAGACGGGATAGCTGCAATGGCAAACATCGTTCTCCACCTGAAAAATGAACATGAAATAAATACAAAGACTTCTCATATAACACTTAGATAACATGGGAAAATCACCATAAGGGGTTGGCAGCTAAGGGTAGTCCAGCCACCAAAGCTGCAAGGATTCCAATGCATATAAACAGTTGGTTGATAGATCCAAGCGTGCCACGAATTTCAGTTGGTGATATCTAAAACAAAAATCATCAGGTGATGAATGTAGAATTGTTGTTGAATACAAAGCTACAAAAAGGTTGTGACAATTTACCTCAGATATGTATAGAGGGACGATAGCAGATGATATACCAATTCCAATGCCAGCAAGCAAGCGGCCAATTATCATGGTCTGTACATTTGTAGCTGTTGCACTGGAAAATAAAACTATATGATACGCGTCTACTACAATTGAACAATTACAATCTTAAAAGTTCAAAGAAAATCAAACCAGAGAAATGCTCCAACTGTAAGAGGAATTGCATCCAGTAGAAAAGTTTTTGTTCTTCCAAATTGGTCAGCCAGAGACCCCCCTGTAAAGGAACCAACAGTTGCACCCGCAAGAAGCGTACTAACAATCCATCCTGCGCTAAAACCACCCATGAAAAACAACCGTATAACATATGCAAATCAGTTAAAATCTCAGGATCCGGTGAAACTTGCCTTGTAGAACTGCATTTTCAGCAATACCAAGATCTTTAGCAAGATACTCGAGTGCACCATTTACCACCCTGAACAGAAACACCTTGAAAATTAGACACTTAAATCTCATACGATACGAAGTCACCATAAGGCGTAAGGATGTGTACCCTAGATGATATCCGAATAATATGGCTCCCAGACTAGCAACACCAACATAAGGTAAAACCGATCCAGTAGACTTCGATTGGCTCTTGACCGCAGCAACGTCACCATCTACATTTTGGTTAATTGTGCAGCTTGTTAAAAATTAAAGATTATACCAAACTTTTATTGCAGCAATTATCTATCAACCAACTGTTTAGCCCAATTATGGTCAATCATAACCAGAACACCAAAAAAGCTAACAGTTCTAAAAAGATTACTTTTCATAAAACTATTCCCTAAATCACTTCAGCCGCTTAAATTGAAACAAATACATAACATTCAACTGTCATGAACAACAACTTAACGAAGTAACTCAACTACAGAACAATCAGCTAACATTAGGTCAAAACACCAATACACCAAACAGTTATGCACAAAATCGAACTCAATAACGAACCAGAGGCTTGAGCTTTGACTGATCTGGACTTCATAGACGAACGAACCACACTTCGAGCGCCATCACCACCTCCGACCGAACCAAGCCCCAGGCCCACACGACCGGACCCGAGTCGCAACCCGAAGCCATCACCCCTCAGGGTCCCGATCACACACGCAGAGCGGTTTTTTTTCGTGAACAGAATTGAACCGGAGAATACCCTACTCCGGTTTTGCACAACAAAGCCATTGGCACCGAGGTTTACAGCTTGCATCTTCAATTAGAGGATGATGGTTGTGGGTGTAATGGTGGTTGTGATGAGAGGATGAATTGAGGGTGAAGTATAGTGAATTGGTGAGAAATTTGGAGTGTTGAGGGTCGATCTGAAGCGTTTTGGAGTGGAGAATGTGTGGGTGGAGCCGGAGATGTTCTTGTTGTCTCCGTTTGCTTTGGTGGCACCGATCGATTGCTAACTTGTGAGATTTGTCCTCTTGTTGTGAAATTTGAAAAGGAGATGAGATTTCATGGGAAAGTTAGATTGTATTTTGGGGTATAGAAATCACGTATAGAAATAAGATTCATGGTTATAGAGTATAGACTGAGATTTAAACTCATTTTAATAGTAACTTAAAATAACAAACAAAAAAACATATTATATTGTTTTTGAGATTTGTTTAAATTTTATATTTTGTCTTTAGGATTGAAAAATTACAATTTTAGTCATAGGATTAAAAAACGTAATATTTTTCGTCCCTCGTTTTAACGGCTGTTAAAAAAGTCCGTTAATTTTGCGTTAAATGACTATTTTATACTTTTATCTTTTTTTAAAACATAAAAAATTTATTAAGTT
Organism: Flaveria sonorensis; assembly: GCA_025506505.1. Classification (NCBI taxonomy): domain Eukaryota; kingdom Viridiplantae; phylum Streptophyta; class Magnoliopsida; order Asterales; family Asteraceae; genus Flaveria; species Flaveria sonorensis. The sequence continues at coordinate 14,094,150 of CM046438.1, read as the reverse complement.
AACTTAAAACCACCATACCCCCACCCATTTCTTCTTCTTCCTAACCACCACCAATTTTCTTTCCCACCTTAACGTTACTCAATTCCATCTTTTCTATTCATTCCCCTGTACAAGATTTTGATGCCAACACGCCACTACCACATACAACTTTGACTACAAACAACAACTAGAACAAAAGGGCTGCTATTGTGAAGGTTAACAAGGTGTTGGTGGTGGTTGGGCATGCTGACGACAGGTGGAGAGGTGGATTGTTACTCCACTAAAGAAGAAACATGGGTGGGTGGGTGGTGCCGGTGGATATGGAGGTGTGTGGTGGCGGTGGTGGTGGTGAGGAGTGATGGTGGTGCAAATGGGGGTATGTGGTGGTGGTGATAAAGAGTGGTGGATTGGTGGTGGTGGTTAAGATGCGGTTGTATGGTGGTGAAAGAAAAATGAGAAAGAAGAAGAAGTGTAGGGTGGTGTGGGTCCCATGTATTTAAGTTTTTTAATTCTAAATTAATTTTTATTTTCTTAATACAAAGGGTAAAATGGTTATTTTACTTTTACTTAACAGACTTTTTTAATGGCCGTTAAGGCGAGGGACGAAAAGTGTTAGTTTTTTCAATCGTAGGACTAAATCTGTAATTTTAAATCTTATGGGCGAAAGGTGAAATTTGAGCAAAACTCAAGGACGATTCGTGTATTTTACTCAAAAGAAAATTTTATAAAAAGTAATTATGTTTTAAAAGTGTTTTAATTAAGTCACTTATGTATATTTTGTTAGAATTGGGTCACCAAAACATCAAATCAAATAGTCATTGGATTTTTTTGTGTCAAAAAATAAATGGATGAGAAGATATGGGGGGTTCGGGATTTCCAATATATGTAATTTTATTTTTTTAAAACAAAAAAATATGTTACTCCACATCATGGATGAGAAGATATGGGGTTCGGGATTTCCAATATATATAAACTAAAATGCACATCATTACTCCACATCAGTATAAATAAAAAGAAATAAAATTCTAATTGAAACACAAATAAAAACATGCTAAAAACATGTCAAAACCTAAAATTTAAATAAAAAATAAAGGTTGATTGACTTTATTAAAACATTTTTTAAACTTGACTGATATAATTGAAATACTTTTAAAAACTTGGTTACTATTTTATAAAGTTACCACCAAAATATCCCTTATTAGAGGAAAGATAGTGTAATAGGACGGAAAGCACAAAATATAATATTTTTGAAATTTAGGAAACAATATAGTAATATTATACTCAAATTAAAAAGAATAAAATGTTTATTTTAATGGTGTTATTTAATATATATATATATATATATATATATATATATATATATATATGTATATATATATGTATGTATGCATATATATATATATGTATGTATGCATATATATATATATATATATATATATATATATATATATATATATATATATATATATATATATATGTATGCATATATATATATATATATATATATATGTATGTATGTATATATATATGTATGTATGTATGTATGTATGTATGTATGTATGTATGTATGTATGTATGTATGTATGTATGTATGTATGTATGTATGTATATGTATGTATTAACACATGAAAAATATATAAACATTATAAAAATCATAGGTTGAAATATCAACAATTGTAATTAGATAATTGACATACGTGTAAAAGATAGTTACATTAGTCAAATTTATAATAAATAAAAAAAGTTTGCACCGTTAAGCCTTAATGGTTAATGTAAAAAAATAATTTGGTCTTCTTAAAAAATGTTATCATATAGTATAGATACTTATATTTTTAACAGTAATTATTTTACTTACAAATACCACATAGTCTTACAATTTTATGTATATTGTGAAGAAAAAGCATTGATACCATTAGAATAAAATACTATAACCGTGTAATATAGTTATATGAAATTCAACTTTTGAAGTGATATTATGTTTGTAACTTCAGTAATAAATTCAAAATATTATTTGTTACTTAGATCTCATGCAAGTAAATAGGATCACACAAGATTTTCAATCAATTAACACATTTCAAAAAAATAGCACATGTTAATGATGGCAACCTCTTCTTTCGATAAGGGTTTACCATTTAGTGCCTATAATTACGACACAAGCAACATTTAGAAGATCGCGCTCGATTAAGTACCAGCAAAATGAGCATCATTTTAATTAAGGAATAGATATTTAGACACTTTAAAATTATAAATCAACACTCAAAATTTCTATACGTGTCGTATAGGGGGGGTCGTATAGTCCTATATGGGCGTATAATCTCTCTGACAGTCTCCTGAATTTTTTCTCGTAGTTAGTGGGGTGTCGACCCTATACGCTACGTATGGTGCTATACAAGGCGTATAGTGGGGTGTCGATTTATAATATAGGGTGTCTATATATTAAGACCCTAAAAACTATTTTCAATCCTCTCCGTACAAGATCATTAAAGACATCAAAGCTTTCGGCTATCTATGAGTGAAAAGTAGATCCAAAAGTTTGACTTGAATCGGGAAATATGAAGCTCCTTAGAATTTTAGAGAGAAGAACGAGAATTTTGGAACAATTTTCTACTGTCTTTTCATAAACAAAACAACCTTTAAATACAAAATAAGAAATCCTAAATTACTAGAAATAAAAGATCATGGGATCATCCTACCACACAACTAAATTTGAAAACATGCAAAACTAAAATTAGGGAAATCATGGGTGCATGGGTTGCATGCACACACACACGTGCAATCATGGACCAGTCCACTAATTTCTTGGGCTTTACTGGGTTTCTCTTGGGTCTCTCTGTAAATGTCTATTGGGCCTAGTGGGTCACCGAAGTGGTTTGGATCATAGCATTACCTCCCATTTGAGACTCGATATTGTCCTCAATGTCGTTAAACCCTGGAAATTTCTGTTGCAACTTCTGTAGGTCCTCCCACGTTGCTTCTTCAATTGGATGCTTTTCCCATTTAATTAACACTTTAGTTTGCCCATCAGTAGCTACTTTCTCATCCAAAATATCCTCTGGTAGGTACTCTAAAGAGGACTTCTTAGCAAAAACATCCATATCACCCGATGATGTTGAAGCCGTAACAAAACTTTTTTCTAACAAGGAAACAATGAACACTAGATGTATTCAAGATCCTGTCGAAAGTTCCAATTTGTAAGCCACCTTACCAATGCGTTCTAATACGCGATAAGGTAAAAAAACGGTGAGACAGCTTGTGATTCTTTCGATTGGCTACCGATTTTTGTCTATAATCCTGCAAACGTAAGTAAACCAAATCGCCAACGTCGAATTCTTTATCCATTCGTTTTTTGTTCACCTGTCTTGTCATCATTTCTTGCTCTTGCTTGATGGATTGTTTTAGCAACTGCAGTATGATTTGATGTTCGATCAAGATCAAGTCAATTGACACTGTTTTGGCGGAGCCCGGAGTGTAGTCATGAATGGAAGAAACATCGTGACCATAAACAGCCTTGAAGGGGTTCATTTTATAGACGAATGAAAAGAAGTATTGTAAGAAAATTCTGCCAGATAAAGATACCTCTCCCATTTTGAAGGATCCTCAAAAATAAATAATCTAAGGTAAGACTCAAGACATTGGTTTACCACTTCTGTGTGCCCGTCAGTTTGCGGGTGATATGCACTGGAATGAAGCAGCTTCGTACCCAATTGTTTGAACAATTCCATCCAAATCGACTGATGAAAAGAGGGTCGCTGTCAAATACAATCGTTTTTGGTGATGAAGTCCATAGAGATATGATCCTAAGTAGATTCTGGAACAAGATGGGGCTGAAGTAGTCCATAAGGTTTATGGGTTGGTATCTCCTATACAAATTTAGCAACATCTTTCTTCAACCTTAACCATGAGAAGGAGGATACCAATCTATTTATGGTTGCATTAACTTCCGAATGGCCTCCCAAGTACGATGAATGAAATTCAGCAAGTAATCGAGATCGGAGAGTTTGAATGTTAGGAACAAAAATCTTGCCATGCACGTAAACTAACCCGTTCTTGATAGAATGGTGTGGAAAGGAGCTAGGGTCAGTGATTAATTTTTTGAAGAATTCGATACCCACCTATGACTATTGAAGGTAGTTACAAATTTCTTGTAGCCATGGTGCCATCGTGTGGGACACCGCCAATATCACATGTAAATCTACACGACTCAGTGCATCGGCAATTAAGTTCTTTTCGTCAGGTTTGTAGTGCAGCTCAAAATCGCAATTCATTAGTTTAGTAACCCATTTTCGTTGTTCCGATGTCCGGATTGTTTGAGTTAGTAGGTGCTTGAGGCTGTGGTGATTGGTGTATATACAAAACCAGTGACCCAATAGATACTGCGTCTATTTCTTGACTACTTCAGTGATGGCATAAAGTTCCTTTGTATATGCGGATTGGCCTTGCATGGTGGAGCATAACTTTTTGCTAAAAAAAAGATACGGGACGGTTGTGTTGGGAAAAAACAGCACCAACAGCTTTGCCCGATGCATCCGTTGTCACATTGAAAGGCTGTGAGAAATCTGGAAGGGCTAATGTGACTAAGGATTCCATGTATTACTTTAGTTTTTTAAAGGCTTCTTAAGCCTGGTCATTCCACTCTAATGCTTTCAGCTTAAGGATATAGGTTAGAGGTGAAGCTATTTTGGCATAGTGAGGTACGAACCGACAGTAATACCCGGTAAGGCCGAGAAAAGCTCGTATGGTAGTGAAGGAAGTTGGGATTGGACAATGTTGGATGGCATGCAGTTTTTCTGGCTTAGGTGCTACCCCCACGGGCGAGATGCGGTGTCCTAAGAAGGACACTTCATTGACTGCAAAGACACACCTTGTCGGTTTGGCATAAAATTTGTTATCTAGAAGCGTCTAGAAAACATACGTTAGGTGCGAGTAGTGTCGATCCATTGAGCTACTGTAAATGAGTATGTCGTCAAAAAATACCAACACGAAACCGCTGGAGCACCGACTGAAACAAATCATTCATGGCTGATTGTGGATGGTGCATTCATAAGCCCGAAGAGCATAACGAGGAACTCATAATGGCTGTTAAAGGTACGGAAAGCTGTTTTGTTAACGTCGGTTTGAGCAACGCGGATTTGGTGGTACCCCGAGCGCAAATCGATTTTGGAGAAAATTGTTGCTCCATAGAGTTCATGGAGTAACTCATCAATGGTAGGAACTGGGAAACGGTCAGGTACGGTGATGGAATTAAGTGACACAAAACCTCCATGAGCCATCTTTCTTTTTCATTAAAAGCACTAGTGAAGAAAATGGACTTTGGCTTGAATGAATAATTCCATCGTTTAACATTTCTGTGATCAAACGGGTCATAATCTCCTTTTCAAATTAAGGGTAGTTGTAGGGTTTGACATTGATTAGTTGATTGTTATTGGTTAAAGGGATGTGGTAGTGGTGGCTTTGGTTAGGGGTTAGGGTATGGTGTTCTCTAAAGAGTTGTTTAACGTCATTGAGGATACTAACAATGATTCGATTGGAATGGGTTGGGTACGTGGGGTTATGTAACTGGGCTGTGATTGGTGATTGAAAAATCATGGTATGGATTGATGAAACTGAGTTGTGGCATAGGGGGGTTGCGAGTGAACTGGTCAAAAGTTGTTGAGCCATAGGTTCGCATTTCAGGGTGCATAAGGATCCATCCTTTTGTGAAGGATAATTCTAGGATGGAGAAGTCAGCGATGAGTCGGCCCAACGTCCCTAGCCAGGCTATTCCTAGTATCACATCTGCGCCCACAACAGGTCAGATGAAGAATGGCACTTGAAATTGAGTTTTTTGTAGTTGTAACTGAACGTTGGGGCAAAACCCTTGACATGAAATGAACTGACCGTTCCCAACCATGACTAAATAGGGTTGGATGGGTTCGGTTGGGAGTTGTAACTGGGTTGCGATACGAGGTTGAATTATATTGTGGGTGCTACCAGAATCAACTAAGATCGTTATCGGTTTTCCTTGAATATGGCCCGTGACCAAAGTGTTTGTTTGGGTAGAGGAGAGGCGAAAGTATGTTGCATTCGACAAGGAGAGAAATTATGGTGAGGTTGATGGATCAAGGGCTGTTGCTGGAGTGGTATCCGTCATCTCGTCATGATCATCATTGTCAATAACCAATAAAAACTAAGGCGGGTGTATTTTTCTGGACACCGAAAACATAAACCGTCTTTCTTTCGTTGTTGTAGTGCCTCAGCCGAGAGTTTGGCAAAGGGAAGGGTCGGTGAAGGTTTGTTTGGGGTTCTTGTTGCGGTTGACGAAATAATGGGAGTAGGGGAAGTGGTTGTGGTGGTTGGGGTCCAGTTTGATGTTGTGGGTTTTAATGGGTTTTGCGATATGGGTTTAGATGGATGGGCCAGCTTGCCCTTAATAAGACAGGGTAAAGCATAAGCTTGGTGCAAGGTGGTGGGTTTTAGAATTGATATTTCTGCTTGAATATCACTGCAGGGCCCGGATACAAAGCAGTTCGAAAGGCCTATTATGATAAACCATCAACACAATTACTAACCTTTTCGAACTCGGCTTGGCAAGCCGTGACGGTGGAGGTTTGTCGTAATTTGAAAAGTGTAGCATCGTGATTTTCATACGTGGATGGACCAAACCGCAATTCAACTTCGTGCTTGAAGGTTGACCAAGTGCCTAGCATGTCGTTGTTTGCTAAGTGTTTGTACCAACTTAACGTGTCACCGATGAAGCAGAAAACGGCCAAAGAGAGGCGTTAATTGACTGGGACTTGGTAATAGGAGAAGTAATTCTCGGCCTGGAAGATCCAGTCGAGCAGGTTGGACCCATCAAATAAGGGGATGTTGATTTTGGGTGGACGTGGGTTGTTTGGAGGTGGGTTAGTACTCGCCAATGGTGTTTAAAGAATGGGTGGTGTTTTGGGGCCGGAGGAGTTGGAGGAATCTGATGAAAGTTGGTCGAATAACTGGGTAATGTGGTTGACTAGGCGAGTCGTGGTTTTGGTTTGGGCATCAAGTTTGGTAGTAAGGTGCTAGGTAGCCTTGATTAAGGTGGGAAGTTGGGTGGCTTGTTGGTTGGCTGCAGCGGTGGTGGTGGCGATGAGTTGGGCAAGTTGGTCGGTCATCGAGGTGTAGCTTCATCAGTGGATGAGGGATCCTTACGCGGTGGCATTGTGGGTGGATGAGAACGAGAATGAAAGCACCAAATTTGTACACCCTTAGAGCGGGTGAAACTCCAAAAGAATTTTAGAGAACAAGCATTTTGGAACGATTTTTTGCTGCATTTTCATAAACAAAACAACCTTTAAATAAAAAAATGAGAAATCCTAATTACTAGAAATAAGAGAACATGAGATCATGCTACTACACTACTAAATTTAAAAACATGCAAAGCTAAAATTAGGGAAATCATGGGTGCATGGGTTGCATGCACACACACGTGCAATCATGGATCAGTACACTAGTTTCTTTGGCTTTACTGGGTTTCTCTTGGGTCTCTCTGCAACGGTTTGTTGGGCCTGCTGGGTCACCGAAGTGGGCTGGATCATAACATCTATATTCTAATAAAATTTGTTGTTCAAAAATAAATTAAGTTCCAGCATAGCAAAAAAGAAATATACATATAATGGGTAAACCAACTTGTGTACTAGTACATCAAGAAAGATATTACTAAGGAGCGATGGGTAGAAAACAAACACAGATGACAGCTGGTGACTTTGAGATGGAACATTGTTTAAGGAAAAGGATGAACGATGAAATGAAAAGGGAGCCAAGGGTTTTGTAAGGCGGTGTGGTGAAATAAAGATATTCATGTCCAAAGGCTGGTAGAATTGTTCAAGAAGAAGGTTAAAAGTGTAAAAGAACACGTGCAAGTATATTGGTATATTAATAATTATATATGTTTACAATATATATTTTTTGCTTTTAAAGTTATTTTTGTTACAAAATTCATAATTTAGACACTTATTTGTGTTTTATTTGAATTTTGTAGTTATTGGATAAAGCTCGATGATTTTTGTAAAGAAAACCCAAGATTTGAAGAAGTTCAAAAGAAAAAAATGTTTCTGATATGACCATATTGAAGCTGAATATGCTCATATAAGCTGTCAAACTTTAAATAATTCATTTTTAAAGCTGAATATGGTCATATCACTTCGGATATGGCCATGGGGTTTATAACTCTACTATACCTCATTTCCAACATAACTTTCATTTTTTTTAAACCCTAGCATCCCTCAAACTCTTAGGTGTTTTTAAGCATTTCTCAAGAGCTTTTGGAAGATTTGAAGACCAAGATTGAAGATTTCACACTTTCAAGAAGGATCTAACACCATCCACTCCATTTCCACTCAAAATTGGTTTGAATTCCTCTAGATCTACTATGAGTTCTTTCATGTTCTTGACTATGGGTGTGTTTTTTATAAGCCTTATGGGCTAAACTCTTATTATCACTTGGATTAGATGAAACTTAGCATGATTTAATAACTTGTATATGATTCTTGGTGTTGTTTATGTTAATGTCATGATAAAACTTGATTATTCTTCAATGATTATGTGTATTTGTTCTAGTTTGAAGAAATGTTAAACCTTGTGGGTGTTGTAAGCATGTTATGTTGAAAAACCTCATGTTCTTACAAGATTTATGCATATGATTGCATTTTTTGTATGTAATTTTGTGACATTTGACTAGGAATGGTGAATGAAGATCGGGGGTTTAGTAAAATTGGGTAAATAGGCATCCTTATGCTTATGTTTTGAGAAAACCATGATGTATGTCATGAATCTCTCTTGTCATTGGTTATGAATTGATTTTGTAATCGTGGTTTGATGTTCATGAGTTGAAGGGTAGTTATGGTTTTGTCTATTTTATGCAAGTTGATGTGGTTGTCATGTTTTTATCGTGTTAACTTTCCAAAAATTTATAGAATTAGGTAACCCTAACAAGAGTCTAAATTATCTTTAACATTGATATAATTGTATCATTAGTTCTTCATAGCATAACTTTAGGTGGCTATTATGTGTTTATCATTCTAGCTTTCCGAATGGTTATATGTCTAGATATCCTTGACGGAGGTTTACGCTACTTCCATGTATCATGTGAAAAAATGATCTCACATCGAGTTTGTGCTAGTTGTTAATTCTATGCTATGTGGAATCAAAGTTCAAGTGGTATCTTTAATTGATTGTGTATCTTCGTCTTTACTTTCTTAATTTATTAGTTTAAATTGCTAATCGTTTTGGTTAATTATAATATTCACATATCCAAACTCAATTGATCGATTAAATAGTGATGATTATTTAGTATTGGGAGTCATTGTGTCCACGGATTGATACTCGGTTCTTATCTCAAGCTATACTATGATACGATAGGTGCGCTTGCCTATTGTGTGTAGTTAGTATAAAAGTGATAATCTTTTCTTTAAAATTAAAACAATTTGTATGAATTTTCGTGTAAAAATATATATACTTTACACACATCTAAAAAAGAGTTAAATAATATTATTAATAATTAAATCTAATTATTTAATAGTATAGAAAAACAGGAAATTTTTTGTTAGGATGAATGTGTTGTTGACACGTGTCTTCCCCAATTACTCTTTTATTAGAGTAGGAAGATTAGTATAAAAAAGTGTAGTATTTTGTTGGGCGGTGTGGTAAAAAAGTTTCACCTCAAGAACATATATATTATCAATAAAAAAAAGTTTTGAAATGTCACATGTTAATATATTAGCTTTTCTCATTTTTATATTCTTATCTATCTCTACTAATAAATGATAATATTATATATAGTAACCAGCTTAGCACCCCGTGTATTACATGAATAAATAAAATCAGAGACTAACAATTTAATAAAACATGAGTTTTGTCTAATAAAATCAGATTTTTTATTTTTTATTTTCTTAACTTAAGGGTGTTTTGGTATAGTATAACAATTTAATGAAAAAAATAACCTCCATCCAAATCAGAGACTAAACATGTTTATGTATAATTCGGGAACAAACTTGTAGTTTCCCAAACTTGGAGACCAAACCCATAATTTAAACATACCACTAGGACTATCCGTGTAATTTACTATTTTTTAATTAAAATACACACTTTAAAATATGTATAAGATACACAAGTTTTCTTGAACAAAATTCTTTTTAAAGATACAAACTATTTTAATACTATTTTTACTAAAGTTTATAAGGATGACTCGTTTTTTAATGAAATTAAAAATAAACCATAATATTTTAAAAAAACAATAAAAAATTAATTCTTATAAAACAAAAGTTCAAACTGATATCATTGTTGTTTTTATTATAAATACCTATTTATCCGTAACTCAATCGTATCTTATTTAAAAGTATCATATTATATTTTTAAAACTTTTATTATAAACTATTTAATATAGAGGTAAAATTGTATCTCTGAATTGTAGCCATTGGTGGGATTTTAACCTGGCTGCCTACATATTATTATTTCTCCTAGCCTCTTGCTAGGTTTTAATGCATTGCCGTTCTAAAAAAATTATATTTACTCATTCCGTATATATACGAGGTAATATAGTAGTAGTAAATATATAAATGAGGCTGCTACCATTTATAAAGCACATAAATTAGTATTAGTACAGACTAATAGTTTCTAAACATTGATCCAACCCTATTGTTTCTAAACAAGATCCATTATTACACAACAAACTCAATCCTAGATCCAACAAGAGATCTAATATTTTCTATCATCTGAGATGTAACCTTGTTCACTCATTAATCAAACAACTTGATAGAATTTGTCGTCTTGTTATGAAATTTGGTTGAATTGGAGATTGTATTTGGGTTATAAAATCACGTGTATGAATGAGAGTTATGGTTATAGTCTTAAAAATGGTTATAAATTATCATCTAAATATTTCAAAACTTAAAAATTAAATTAAGACGCCACACCTTTTGTAGTTAATATAATATAATTTGGAATTAAAAAAGCATTGGGATGTGTTTGCAAACTTCGTTAAACACGTTGTGAAGGTGACATTAATGTGGTTAAGTGCATAAAATAAACGTACGAAGTTATAATAACTAGGTTTTATAGATCAAAACACACACATACACACACACACACACACACATATATAAAGAAAGTTTACGATACAAAGTAAACAATTCATAAAAAATATACGAAATGATAACAACTATTGATCTAAGCGATGAACGATTTATATTAAAGATGAAATAATTACGCAAAAATATGTCTGGAGGGTGAAAACAGCTTACAATTGCTGACTTTTTTCAAAATCCCTCCGATTTTTTAAACTTATAAATTTTTTTTATATGACATTATTTTTAACGAAAAATACACCATAAAATCGAGAACTTTATCCTCTTTAATATGAGTATACTATTGCTATATATATTTTTTTAAAGAAAATCAATATTAAAAAAAAAAACATCTATGTGTTGTGCGTATTACTTGCGTGATTACTAACTGCGTAATTATAAGCATAACTTGCGTAATAATAAGCATAAGTTGCGTAATTATCATATAACTTGCGTAATTATAAAAATAACTTGCGTAATTATTTTTTATAACGTGAGTAATTTTTCTTTGCGTAATAATAAATATAACTTACGTAATAATATATATAACTTGCGTAATTATGTACCTTTTATACGTAAATGTAGCACAGACGAAATTACCCATCCATCGAAAAAAACGTATCACGCTCTGGTGACTTCGTACGCTTCGCACGAATATTACACTTTGTATAGCAATCGGATATAAAACGATTATAATGGTATTGATATTTTTCGGTAGGTACATGTTTTGCTCTTCATGATACCAGCACGTTACCGTTAATAAATATAACCTAGAATACCCAAAAAATAACCTATATTGAATACAACTTCATTTTAAACAAAATTTATATTGAGACGTCAAGAAAAAAATAAGCATAACCACAAATTAACTTTTATTAAAAACGTAAACAAATTAAAGCTATTGAAAAATAATTAAAATAGTAAAAAAAATAATAGGTTAAAAGTTTATATTATATATACAACAGTAAATAAACTTGAAAGTTTAAAAGATCGAGTGGTCAAGTGGAAAATTATGTCGAGGCATTTGATTTGCCACCAACCTTACTATTGGAGTTACAGTAAACGATATGAATTTTAATTTTTAGTAATATTATGTTTATTTGCATGTTTAAATATAAATTTAATTTTAAAACCGAGTCATCGCTTACACACATGTTTCGATATAAATTCTATTTAAAACTGTTTCTTTGTTTCACGAGACCGCTACACATGAGTTAAATAAAATAAATATATTGATTTCTTCCACCCAGTTATGAATAGTGATATAGATTTAGTGGTTCACATGACTACTTTCTTTATAAATATACAAGTAACTTATGCAACTTGATTAAACAAGATGTATTGAATGGAAAATGTCATTTGTTAATAAGGTTTTCATCTTTTTATACGAAGTCTCGTAGGTTTTGTTTACTTACTTTTTTTTAAGTCTCGAATATTATCAACGGCTTTGACGTTACGTATGAGTTTCTAAGGGTTTCGTCTTTTTATAAAAAAGGTTCACAGGTTCCTTTTTCCTTAACTTCAACGTGCAGGTTTGCGATAACGTTTCAACATTATTTTTTTACAGTATTGTGTCCCACTGCAACGTAGGAGTTACCGCACAATTGTAAACTCTATATAGACATCATTACACTTCAAACAATACTCTTCACCCTCACATATGTGAATTTCAGCAATAACTGCTCAATCGCAAACTCTATGACAACCCCACAAATACATTTGATCAAACCACCGTTTAGCAGTAAACTTCACACAACACTCTTCGCTCTCACATAGGTGCATTTAAGTAGTAACTGCTCAGTTGTAAACTCTATGATAGCTCTAAATTTATGCGCCCTACAAACACATTTGAAACGACCCTAATTCGCTCTCACATAGGTGGATTTCAAAAAAACATTTAACTATATGCTTAGCCTCATTAATATCACCGATTTATTATAACTATTCAACTCATTTATAGTTTAAAGTACTATGAAGTGTTAGTTTGTACAATTAGGTTAGCCTAGTGAACCTAGATTTTGGGATCTTCAATCCCTTAGGTGGATTTTTATTTGCATAAACTTGCTCCATTTCCCTAGACAACTTGTGAATTATCTATTTGCTTAAGCTTTTTGTACGGGGATCCATAATGTTATCTTTTAACTTTAGAGTCAACAATGATAACCCTCTTTGAGAGTAAATATCTTATTGTATTTATGTCTACGTTGAATGTGTCTTGTTTTACCATTATACGTACATTTAGCATTGAGCTCTACCAATTGCTTATTGGTTGTCACATTGTAAACAAACAACCAAAAACAGCTTTGATTATCTTAAAATATCTTCAAAAATTTGACGTAGTCACTCAGCATCTTCTCCGGAATTATTCATGTTGAGAAACTCAGATTCCATCAAGGATTTAGATATAACAATTTTCATGTATGACTTTCAAGCTATAACAACACCCCATGTGTAAACACACACACTTGTTGATTTGGAATCCTTTATATATGATATCCAATTAGTATCATTGTAAACTTCAATTATAGTTGGACCTTGGTTATAATGTAGTCCATAATGTGATGTGTATCTCATGTACCTTAGGTAAAAAGTCACACTTTACAAATGTTTAGCACTTGTATTGCTTATGTATCTACTTTATATATTTACAACATACACCAAGTTAGGTCACATACATGTAATATGATACATTAGACCGTCATTAACCCTTGGGTACTCTAACAAAGTCACACCCTCATTTATATTCTTAGTAAGATATTAGGTGGTATCGATCGGAATTTGAGCTAAACTATGTCCATCGCACTGATTTCTTATGGATTTTGTTCACATAGTAAGCTTGACTTAACACAAAAACATGTTAGATTCTAGTGATCATTACTCCAAGAATCACATTATTTAGACCCATGTATTTTATGTCAAATATTGCTTTTTCAAGCCATACAAAGACTTGACGAGTTTACATACTTTTGCCTCTTGATCGACACCCTCGGGTCGCTCCATGTAAATCTCTTCTTCTAAATCTCCATTTATAAATATTGTTGTCACGTTTATTTTGGTGATTTTAAAATTTCTTAAAGCCATGTTGTAAGCACCAATCTTATGGAGGTTATTTGTGTCACTGAAGAGTATGTATTTGTTAGGGTATCATGATTTGTGCAGGACCGGTTAAAGGATGGTCAATACAATCAGTCTCACAATGAGGAAAGTGCTAGAACACTTAACAGATCAAATGGGGAACCAGGTTTATGTAAGTGATACTAAGAACACAAGTAACTGAGACAGAACTAAGAACAAGAGCAACATAAGTATGGTTTTCAAGAATGTTGTATATTGCTCTAAAGTTCTTTTACAAGTTTACAAAGCATAAAAAAATACAAGGACCTGAGATACTTTGTACTACATTCTACAGCCGGCCATACTTTGAAGACCAGCTAGAAACATTAATCTAGACAACAAGATCAATGTAAAGTCAAAAGGCAGATTGCCTTTTGACTAGTAACTATGACATGCCATAACTCACATCCTAATATATTATAAAAGGATATAAGGTACAAAGTAGGAAGTTACAGACTCAAGACCATAATCTACAGTTTACTAAAGCATGGACCTTTTCACCAACTTGTATAAGTTGATGAGTCTTCAGAGTTGCAGCGGAAAGTAAGTCAGCTTTATAGAAAAGTAGATCAGAGAAAGCATGTCTTCTCTGTCTTCGAAAAAATCATTCTTCACAACATTGGCTTTGGAAGATTTGGACTTTGGCTTCGGAAGATTTTACACTTAGAACAATTTCTATGATGAGTGTAAAACTTCCGAAGTAACTTCTACCTTGTACATCAGTGCATGCATGCAGGAAGCTCCTTGGTTGTTTTGGCTTCTTTGGTTGCATCAGCCTTCTAATATAACCTTACAAACTCCCCCTAGGCTGATGCTATCAAAACAGAGAAGTTATTCACATGTTGACAGTCCTCATTAGGATCAAGACCATACCTTTCTTCATCATCTGGTCAGGATCCCTCAGACCCTTATAATATCTTCTCATGTCATGGAGATCATGTAGAGAAAGATCAAGCATGTCTTGCCAGAAATAGACATCTTGACCTCCTTGATCTCTGATGACATACCACCTGTCTGGATTAGCAGTAAAAGTCCAGGACAAGATAGGTCTTCCAGTTGCAAGAGGCTCTACTTGAGTTGGAGTTGGTTGAGCAGCCTCTTCTTGCACTACCTCAGGATGCTCTGACTCATCCTGAGGTGTAGAGGTGGATGCCTTGGTCTTCTTCTTGGAAACACTCTTCATGGCCATCCTTTTCCTCTTCTTTAAAGTCTTTAATTGAGAGGACTGGTCTTCAGCACCAGGTTGTTCTATTGTGTCTCTCTCAGTTGGGTTCCTTTTCTCTCACAGGTTCTGAAGGAGAGTGAAGAGGACCTTGCTGTGGATCAGAAGATGAAGTTGGCTGAGATGCAGCTCTAGGTCCAAGTTGTGTTGTCTCAGGGGGTTCAACCTTTACCTCAACTTCAGGTTGAGCTGGACTTGGTGGAGAATGCAAGTCAACAAGCTCCCCCTTTTTAATCTTCTGCTTGATCACTCTAATATGCTCATCCATAGTGGATAGAGATATTGGACCAAACCTCCTTTCAGAGAATCCATACAGCTTCAAGAAGTTCATCATCCTTTGTCTGTCAGCAGACTCCTTTTGGCTCTTTTGGATGATGGCTTTTGACTTTGCAACTTCTAAGGGGAGAGAGAGTAGTTCATCCATATTTTAGTTTCTGGTCCCCAAGTAATTTATCCTGGCTTCCCTCAACTCATCATCCTAAGTATTTGGCTTGGGGGCAGCCCTGCTGGCAGCTTCCATGAAGCCTGGAGACTCTCTTGAACTTTCTCCCCTTAGCTTCCTCTTCCTCTCTCTTTTCTCCTCATCAATCTCCTCAGAAGTTAGTTTCCATTTCCCTTTGTCACTCACAGGCCTTGGTGACTCAGGATGGAGAGAGATTTGGCCTTTATTGCTTGATTCAGCAGTCAAGCTCTGGCCAGAGTGAGGTTGTGAAGCACCTTCACTAGCTGGTGCCTCATTGAGGGTAATGGGTGCTGAAGAAGTTACTGTCTCAAGGGTTACAGGTTCAACTTCTATGCCTTCAGTCAAGGCTTCCCCTTTGAAGCTAATCTTAGGGTCGACCTCAACATCCAGTTGACCAAAAGTCTTACATGCTAGCCTATGTCTATATAGTCTTGACCTTAGCTTGTATTCTTCATACACCCTTTCTTGAATCCTATCTGCTAATCTTGTAGCTTGTCTGTTTTGACTTAGGTTGACAAGTGGAAGATCAATCAGATGGATGCTCTCATAGAAGCTCAGGTTGAAAATTTTGAAAATTTTCTATTGACCCTGAGATCTAGAGATGACTAGAGCTCTTTTATCAGTGTCATACATCCATCCCATGATTGGATTCTCAGAGTGAGGAGATGGGATAGGCATAGCTCTGGGAATACCCTCCTCAAACAAACTTTATATGAGTGAGTCGACATCCATGTAGACTTGAGGAGGTTGCTGAGTATGGACCATTGCAAGTGAGGGTGATGAATCCTCAAAGTCCATACTCTGTGAAGAACTCCCAGGTTCTGTGATTATTTGGACTTTCTCCCCCTTTTTAGTAGCATCACCTTCTTGCATAGGTGAGCTTGGGGTTGGGTCTATCACATCCATAGGTTCTTGTGAACCTGGTTGAGTTCTCCTGAGTGGTTTCTCAACTAACTTGCCATTAAGATCGGTGATCTCAAGTTGCTAGTCATTGACCCTCCTTTGTAAGACAGTCACCTGAGATTCCAGGTGACTTATCTTTAAGACTAAATAGGTGCATGTTTTTGTCAGTTTTTGCACCTTTAGTTTCAGACTCCCCTCATCTTCATCAGAAGAATCACGAGGGGATGAGAGAATAGGACCAAGGTCTTCTTCCTTATCACCAGCACTTTGTTCTTGGCTGCTGGATTTCCCCTGTACCATGACAGCTTCAAGTGAAGTGTCAATGGGCTGGGTTGCCATGGTTGAGCTCTTAATGATGTAGTCACTTGCTGAAGTGAGAGCCTCTTCCATATGGACCTCCTGAGCAGACTCAGGAAGATCCACCTCAGTAGTAGGTGGATGATGTAGGCTAGACATGGGAGAAACAGGAGTACTCATCTTTCTTTGAGCAGGGGTGGAGAAGAGAGACTCATGATACTCACTGAAGCCCATATCTTCATCATCATAGATTTTAAGGTTTGGGATTGGTTGGTTTAGATCAAGAGGCTGGGGATGATAACTGTCCCCTAATGGTTGTTCACTAGAGTTTTGAGACTCTGAGTGAAGCCTTAAGGCTGTGGGGGTTGTGAGCTCATCAGGCTGAGCATGAGGAACCTCAGCACTGATCATTGGTGAGATAGGAGTGGTTTGCTCCTCAGGAGAAGTAGGAGCTCCAGTGTCCACTTCCTCCTGTATGGGTGATGATACAGGGGCCTGCACAAACTGAGTAGCATGTGAAGGGGTTCGTTTGGATTTTATTTGGTAGGTGATGGTTATTTTTGGTTTTATTGGTGGTTGAGAAGTAGAAGGTGTGGGTTCAGCACTAGCTGGTGCTACTAGGTTGTCACCTTGAGCAATGAGCTCTAACATTTTTGGGACAAGGGTTGTTCTACCACTGAGAAGCCAGCAGTTGGCTTCCTCATAGTCTTGAAGATGTCGGGCTTTATCTGTCCCATTTGGAAAACCCAAGCCTTATTGGTCTTCGGCTTATCAAAGTGATTTGAAGACAATGTAACAGTAAGTGATCTTATGTTCAAGCTTTGAGGATCACTAGCTGTTGTTGATGAAGAACTTTTAGTCACTTGGTCTTCCTTTATCTTCCACACCATCTTTGGAAGATTAGACTTGACCTTCAATACTTCAGAAGTTTTGACAAACTTCGGAAGTTTTGGAGACTGGACCTTCGGAAGATCTTTCTTTCACTACAGCAGGCTTCAGTACTTCGGAAGCATTTATTTCTTCCGAGACTAATTTTTCTTCCGAAGGCAAGTTTTCACTTGTCTTCATTTTCACCTTGGAGCTTCTGAAGGGAAAAGATTTTCCTTCCGAAGCTAATTTTTCTTTCTTCTTCTCAGAAGTTTTCTCTTTGATCATGTGAATAGTACTTTTAGGATTGTAGATGAAATTTTAGCAAGATGATAAGTACTGCCACACATGATGCAATCCATTTGCTTCCTTCTGAGAGTCTTCTTTTGAGAGAAAGACTGAACTTGATCACTTTCCACCTCTATCTTCAACTTCACAGATGACGCAGCAAGCTTTTTAGGGTGAGGCTTGCTCTTGGAATTGGATGGTTTAGGTTGTGTAGCAGTGGTATACAGCTGATCAGCCTTCTTCTCTTTGCTGGAATGAGTTGGACATGAACTATAACTCTTGGTACTAGAGTTCATAGTTGAGTCTTCAGCCTTCACCACTTCAAATCCTGCAGAGATAAACACTTGTTTCTACTTAGAGTTGAAAGTGACCTTGATCTCTTAAGCCTTCTTTGATTTCCTCTTGGCTTTTCTGATCAAGTTCTTCCTCTTAGACTTGGTCATCCTAGATTCTTTTCTCCCCTTAGAAGAATAGTGACCCTTCTTAGGATAATCTTCTTCACTCATCTCAGAATCATCCTTCACTATCTTCTCTTCATCCTCTTCATCAATAGGGTCAATGAGGGGAAGCTCATCTTCACAAGTTCCACACCTTGGAGATCTTACAAACAATAGAGTGTGTGGAGGAGCTATCTCAGTAGATCCCAGTCCCTGCTTCTTCTGATAACAAACTTTTGCATGCAAGGATGAGGATATCATGTTCTTGAAGGTCTCTTCTTTAAGAACACGTTTTTCTGGTGCTGATCACAAGCTCAGCCTGGCATTCAGTTAACTTAGTGATGAGATCTTTTATCTAAGTCCTATAGTTGGTATGTTCATGCTTAAGAGTTGAAATGGTTTTCTCTAAATCTTCCAAGACTTAATTGCTTTCGGAAGAAAATTGTCCTTCAAATACATGTAAGTACTTAGAAGCATATTTAAGCTTCGGAAGATATCTCAGAATTTCTTCCGATGGTAAATTTCTTATAAGTAGTTATTTGACTTGAAGACATAATGTTCCTCCGAAGACAACTTGAAATCTGCTTTCGGAAGAAAATTGTCCTTCAAATACATGTAAGTACTTAGAAGCATATTTAAGCTTCGGAAGATATCTCAAAATTTCTTCCGAAGGTAAATTTCTAATAAGTAGTTATTTGACTTGAAGACATAATGTTCTTCCGAAGACAACTTGAAGTCTTCTATTTTAAGTTTGTAATCATTTTCAGCTCTTTTGAAATCAGCTTTTAAAATGTTTAAGGACTCAAGATCAGTTCTCATATCTAATTTATAGGACCTATATCAGTTAACTTTAGCAAAGCATTTAGGTGTACAAAGATGTTCTAATACCTTAGCTTCTTTATGATCTGCCATCAGTGCTTGGTTTGGAGATGCATCCTCAACCTGAAAGCTCCAGTCAAAGCCTCCTTCTTCAATAGCAACTGCAGCTTGCTGCTTGGGCTTCTCATTCTGGGGAGCTCCATCAGTGTAGTTTGGTTTGGTTTATGCTTGGCCACCATTTGTCTTTAGTGCCTTGCACTCTCTAGCAAAATGTCCCATTTGGTTACAGTTATAACACTTCACTTTGCTTTTGTCCAGCCCAAACTTTCCGCTGGTTGCATTGCTAGAAAATTTCCTTCCTGTTCTCTTGTAAAACTTCATGGCTTTGTGAGTGAAAAGAGCCAACTGCTGGACTATTTTCATATACTCCAGATCATCTGGATGGATACAGTCCAGGTCTTCAAGGGTAAAGAGAAAGTTGCCTGTGCTTTTATCAGTAGACATAAAGGCTTGTGAAGAGCTTGTCTCTTGGAATGGGCTTCCTTGGATGTAGCTCTCTCTTGGTGTCTCTGGGAAGGTGATGAAAGGACCCTTTTGTGAGTTGTTAGGGTAGCAGATGAGATGATGCTATGGTTCTCTGCAATCCCTTTCAACCACATGAAGGGCTGAACTCTGCTGATTGTTGGAGTTACCAGATGGATTTTGCATGTTCATCTCCATCTGGTAGCCATTGAGGATACCATACAACTCAGTGAGAGTAAGGGTCTTGAGGTTCTCAGTCCTCTTAATGACCACACAATAGCGAGTCCATTGTCTGGGAAGAGAGGATATGAACTTCCTCATAATGTCCATGTTCTCAAGAGTTACTCCAACATCCATTTGAGTATCCATAATCTTAACATACCACCACCACTAGCAGCTGAAGAGGTGGATGATATATGAGGTCCATAGACAACAGATCCCCACATACTGGAGTCTTGAGACTTGATGAAGCCTTCCATTCTTTGGCACCAAGTATCAAAGTCATCAGGAGTGATCAGTGGAGACTTTGTCATAAACCCAGTTTCCATATCAGCCTTTGTGATAGCTGCCATTTGAGATGTTAAATGTTTTGTGAAACTGAAGGGATTTAAGATGGTGAGATCTTACAATCAAGAGCTTAAAAAGCTCTGATACCAATTGCAGGACAGGTTAAAGGATGGTTAATACAATCAGTCACATAATGAGAAGAGTGTTAGAACACTTAACAGATCAAATGGGAAACTAGGTTTATGTAAATGATACTAAGAACACAAGTAACTGAGACAAAACTAAGAACAAGAACAACATAAGTATGGTTTTCAAGAATGCTGTATATTGCTCTCAACTTCTTTTAAAGTGTTACAAAGCATAAAAGAAATACAAGGACCTGAGATACTTTATACTACATCCTACAGCCGACCATACTTTGAAGGCCAGCTGGAAACATTAATCTAGATAACAAGATCAATGTAAAGTCATCAGGCAGATTGCCTTTTGACTAGTGACTATGACATGCCATAGCTCACATCCTAATATATTATAAAAGGATAAAAGGTACAAAGTAGGAAGTTACAGACTCAAGACCATAATCTACAGTTTACTAAATCATGGACCTTTTGGTTGTCTTCAGAGTTGTAGCGGAAAGTAAGTCACCTTTATGGAAAAGTAGATCAGAGAAAGCATGTCCTCTCTGTCTTTGAAAGAAATCAGTCTTCACAACATTGGCTTCGGAAGACTTTATCTTTGAAGCTTCGAAAGACTTCATCTTTGGCTTCGGAAAATTCGGACTTTGGCTTCGAAAGATTTTACACTTAGAATAATTTTTGTGATGAGTGTAAAACTTCCGAAGTAACTTCTACCTTGTATATCAGTGCATGCATGCAGGAAGCTCCTTAGTTGTTTTGGCTTTTTTGGTTGCATCAGCCTTCTAATATAACATTACAATTTGTTTTACACAATCAAAGTTTAGTGCAACAGAAAGAAAAATATGGTGAAACCATCTCTTCTCATATCAAATATGCCCTAACAGGATTTAGATCCACGAAAAAACAAAAACAAAAGCAAACTATAGGGGTGTTAAAAGTGTTACCTCATCACGATGCACACACCATTTCCAAAAGACTGATATGTGACGGTCTTTAATGAAGAGCATGCTTGACCTGTGACACTTCTAGCACCAGGGATAGATTCTGTGACAAAAATCAGCAATAGTTTGATGGCAGAGATGCTAGCTTCTGTGCATGATTATGATAAGCTTCGACATGCGAACAAAGACGGGCCACAAGGGCTCTTTCTTCTTTTCTGGATCGGCCTAACTCAAGTCTAGGATGTGGCTGAATTCATGCTCATGGTGGTCAAGGTTTTATGTGTTGCAACATCCAACATCTTATGCAAAGCTCCTTATTTATAATACTCCTAATTGGCATAATCTTATTAATGGGCTTTTAACTAATTCTTCTAATTATATGATTAATCAGCCCTCTAACTAATTAGTCCACTTAATTGTTTCGGACTACTTTAATTCAATTTCAGTTATATACATCCATACTACTATATAATACATTTTGGGAGGATAAAATAGTAATTTTACTCAAATTGTAAGACGTCTAATACAATATTTTTAATCATAAAGTACAAGTGTACTGTGTAGTAGTTCCATTTTTACCCCGATTTAATAATCTCTTTTAATTAATACACATTATTAATACATTATTTAATAATATAATGTTATTTAATTCAATACATTAAATATTATATTCTTTGTAATAATTGAAAATGACATTTAAATTTATTAAATACTATTTAAATAATTAAGTATACAATTAATATTTATAATAACTAATAGTTATATTTTCTAGGGGTATTTTGGGTAGTCGATAACTTCAGTATTTATGACTAAATTTGTTAGTAAATAACATATTATTTAATATGTATAAAAATATAATAATAAAAAATATAATAATATTAATAGTAATGATTATTTTTATTAAAAG
>CM046438.1:14049172-14066672 GCA_025506505.1 Flaveria sonorensis | reverse complement strand
ACCACCACCATAATCACCACCACCACCACCACCACCACCACAATCACCACCACCATTGGACTCCATTAAGATATAGAGTCGACCAGCACCCTCGCAACTACCACCATCGACCTCCACCTCCACCAACAGAGCCACCACCGTTCTTCTCCGCCTCTACCAACACAGCCACCACCACCTCCAGCAACACAGCCACCACCGCGGACCTCAGCCTCCAGCAACACAACCACCACCGCCAACCTCCGCCTCCACCAACACAGCCACCACCGCCGACCACCGCCTCCACCACCACCACCGAACTCCGCCTCCAGCAACACAGCCACCACCGTCGAACTTCGCCTCCACCAACACAACCACCACTGTTGACCTCTGCTTCCACTAACACAGCCACCACCGTCGACCTCTACTTGTACCAATAGAAGTACCATCGCCGACCTCCACCATCGACCTGTGAACACTAGAGAAGGGTCCTTGGGGGTTCTTGGTCACCCAAAACCCTAGATCTACTCTGTGATGAGGTTTGATTTTATGATTTGGGTTTTAGAGTTCGGTTTCAGTGGGAAGGTGTGAGAAAGTCCGATGGGTGGGTGTTATGGTGGCAGTGGTGGTGGTGGTATTGAGGTCGGTGGTGTTGGTTGTAGTAGTGTTTTGGGGATTGTGGTGGGGTTGTGGCGATGATGGTGTTGTAGTGTGGTGGTGCTCGCGTTGGGGTGGTGGGGGTGTTATGGTGGCAGTGACGGTGGTGGTATTAGGGTCGATGGTGTTAGGGGCGGTAATGTGGTGGTGTTCGCGTTGTGGTTGTGGCGGTGGTGTTGCGCTGGGGAAGGTAGTCGTAGGAGAAGATGGTTTTGGCCGGAATGGAGGGTTGGTGGGGGTGGTTGGCTGGATACGATTGCGGCGCCGGTGATTGTGGCAGGTTGCGGCGCCGGTGATGGTGGCCGTGGCGGTGGGTTGGAGATGACAGTGGTATAACTAAAGAAAGTTTAAACAAATGGCATAATAAAATTATATAGTTGGTCGTTTAAATTACTAAACAAGTGCAAAATTTGTCCTTATCAATAAACTGAGTAAAATGCCACTGGAGTTAACAGAAAAAGCTAATGGTGTTAGTGGGTTGGAGTTGATTGAAACGAATTGCAAACCACAGGGAGTAAAATCACGATTTTAAAACGTTTGGAGGAAAACCGTTATTTGGACCAAACCACAGGGAGCAAAAGTGAAGTTTACTAAAAAAAAATACTCTTTCCCAGTTCACTAGTGAGTATATGTACCCTTAAATAAGATCAAAAGCTTCAATTCTAATCATGTTTATACTTTTCTCAATCAGGGATGGCGTTGAACCCGATAGACGGGGTGCTGGAGGCGATGCCACATGTAATCGTTCTATTTCTGGTGCCGATGCATTTCACTTCACACATTGTGGTGGTTTTATTTGATTTGATCCGGACATCATTCATTCATGATTGCATTCACGGGAAGTTACGACTGGTGATGGGTGCTGGTTACCACACAATTCATCACACAACATATCGTCATAACTATGATCATTTTACGGTTTTGATGGACTGGATGTTTGGTACCCTTCGCGATCCTTTAGAAGACGACGCTAAGAATATATGAAGGTTATTTATGTGCGCGAGCAGCTGATATTAGAATTTGAACAACTGTTTTCATCAAATGAATGTCCGTAAAATACACTACTATCTATAATTATAAAAAGAGTTATGGCATTCTAATAATTCAACTTTCATTTATTAGAGATTAATCTTAACTCAGTAAATGTTTGTAGACACTCCGAACTTGACTTATTTTCTTTCAACGATCCGTTACTAACCGAGAGTTACCCATTAGTTTTTTTATGACATTAACTGTTTATGTGGCCAAACCACTAAGCAGAAAGTTGAAATCTACCATTAGGTCCGTCAATCTTAAACTATTGTATCCTGAAATCCGTTAATCTCCACCCCTTGATCTGAACCACTTGACGGTAGATTTCAGGTGACGGTAGAGGTTAGACACTGGAAAACTGATCTGATGAAGGCTAGGCGGCGGCGGAGTTGAAAAATGGCTCAAAGGTGACCCCATTTCATAAAAAAAAACTAACAGGTGTTGACTCTTAGTTAGTAAGGAATCTTTAAAGAAAAATAAGGTTAAAGTTGATAGTTTCTGTAAATATTTTTTGAGTTTGGATTAATTTCAGCAAATAAATGAAAATTGAGATTATTAAAATCTAATAACCCTTATAGAAATCGTACGTTTCGTTTTATGAAGATGCACGGCCAAAACTTCTATTTAACAAAATAATCAAGTTCATAAAGGTGAAATGATGAGTTTCTTAAAAGGCTGAAAAAGAATGTAACGAAACCCTGATAAATCAGAGATTAAGGTTGTTTCGGACGTGAAGGAACTCATTAATTAAGTTTTCTCATCACAGGTCTAATTTGTTCTCTCTAAACCGAATCGAGTTTTTTTTTTTCAAGGAAACAAATAATGTTCCATATTAATGAAGGTGAGTACAGAAAAACTGAGTTACTTTCCTTTTTTCATTCTTAATATCATGTCATCAAAAGAACTATTTGTTCTTTTTAACAAAAAGCAGTGTTACTAAATGCTCTTTGAACACAAACATTCATAAGCAGCCCTCCTTAGCATTACATCACGGTCTTCCATTTCGCATTTAACTCTCTGTGGTAATTTCTTTTCATATTATCATCTTTTAGTCATTTTTTAATTCTTTCTTAATATGAAAATACATAAAAACTTAACATTGATTGAACTTTTATTTTAAAATAATAAGAAAGTAATATTAATAAATAATATTAATTATTTTCAACGGCCATATTACTAACCCTATAAAAGCCATGATATATTCACCTCATTCAACATCTTTAACTTTCTAAAAACCCCTTAAATGACATATCGACACAATATTTTTTAACTTTTAAAATCATATCTCGCTAGATGTACTGGAGTGTAATTAAACATAATTTTGTATCCCTGCTATTATATTATTGCTACTGATGCTATTTCTATTGATGATGCGTTGATGATGCTATTGTTGAGGCCATCATCGTTGTTGTCGTCATTGTTTACCCCAATTTACCCACCATCGCCGACCACCATGACCATTTCCCCAATTTACCCTTCCACCGCCTACAACCATTAGCATGACCATTTTCGACCATCATCACCATGACCATCGCCGGCCACCATTCACCATAACCTCCACCACCGCCAGATTAACCCCACCATCACCATAACCACCTCCAACCACCATTACAATACCCTACCACCATAACCATCTCCGACCACCATCACCATCTTGACCCATCATTACCATCGCCTAACCAACATCATACGCCCACCGTTACACTAAATCACCGGTCACCCCCACCTCTAACCTTCACCGTAACCACCGTCGCCACACGCTGCTCGGAACCCCCAATACGATCGCCATTTCCATCACCCTCCACCGCTATAGTAAAAATCAAACCCAAATCTTTGAAATCACGACATAGATGATAGATTTTAAGCTAAAATCGAATGGGGAGGAGACCAAATCTGTAAAATTGACCAAGAGGAGTGACAATAAGGAAGGAGGAACCTACATCAGGCAGCCATTGATGGTGATGCGCCAGTGATGGTGATGATGATGATGGTGTGTTGGTGACCACTATGGAGATGGTGGAGTAGTGGTGTGACAACGGTGGATGTAGCGGTGGTGACATCACCGGATATGGTGGTGGCGGTCGGTCATAGGTCGGATTGGGCCGGGAGTGGTTTGCCGGCAGGGGAAGAGAATGATGGGGAGGGGTGGGTTGGGTTTTTAATTTAAAATTAACTTAATCAATATAGACTAGTAGTAAACTCGTATACAAACTATTATGCGAGTCCATGTAACGAACCCAATCACGTCGGAATCGAACACCAAAAATTGTGTGTTTGTAATTCGTAAATTGTTATCTTAAAGTTTTATTAAAGTAGATAATTGTTTTAAAACTGTAGGGAGGTCACGCATATAGTTATTACTAGAGATAATAAATAAATGCAATTAATTTTTTGGTTTAAAAAGAATACCATATTATATTATTATTTGAATTAATTAAGATATCAAAAAGATTTCATAAATTCTCCAGCGGCGATACCACCTAGCAGATGATACCGCGATGCCTGCTAAGGCGATACCAACTTGATAGTGTATCACTGGTTGTTTTTATTTAGAACTTGGTGATACCGGAGATACCGCATGTTTAGGTATTGCTAACTTGATGATACGGCGATACCACATGGCTAGGTATTGCTGAGTCAGTGATGTTTGATAGCGTGTCATTTTTTAATTGGTAGAACAAATTGGTAAAATCAAAAGTCAATGGCTATTATAGTAAAAACAATGTGTTAATTGGTTATTTTGGTAATTTTTCCCAACCTAAATCAGACACGCGTTCAACACTCACCAATCACTGTTCATTGCCTTTCTTTATTAACATATAGGTTAGAGTAAATTACCATTTGAATCTCTGACGCTTGCGCATATTAACAACTTGCATCACTGTAGTTTCAAAATTGTCATCCGCCCTCTGACGTTTTTCCATGTGATTCCAACACATTAATGACGTCATATTTTTCCGTTAATTTTTATGAAATGACAAAAATACCCTTATTTATTGCATAAAATACCCTCCATCCACACGCCACCCCTTTTATCTTCTCCCTCTGTCTCTTTCTCTCTTCTCCCATCCTATGTCCACTACCACCATTGCCACCTCAACCACCGCCGCCACGCTACCTCGCCCGCCGAGCCACCACCGGCACCTCCACCGCTACCTCCACCGCTACCTCCATGACCAGAAGAACCACCACCACCCTATCTCTTCTCTTCTCTTCTCTTCTCTCTCTATGTGTGTGATCGGTTTCTCTCTCTGTGTGTGAGATCGGTAGTCCACAATCACCAAGATGCGAAATTGCTGATCTAGAGAAGTAGATCTAGTGGATCTAGTGGTGGAAGGGTGAAACACAGTGGTGGCCAAGGGTGTTCTGACAAAAATCGCAGATCTAGTAGTGATGAGCGGTTATGGTGGTGGAGATAAGGGTTTTTGTAGTAGTGATGGGTGGTTGTGATGGGGGCTGCAGTGGTGGTGGTGATGGGTGGCTGCAGTGGTGGTGATGAGTGGCTGTAGTGGTGGTGATGGGAGCTATGGTGGTGGTGATGGGTGGCTCTAGTAAAGAGAGAGGGGTGTGTGGGGAGGGGTTGTGGTGGTGATGGTGATGGGTGGTTGAGAAGGTGGTGATGGATGGTTGTCATGGTGGTTATGTGTAAGGCCTCGATCCCAGGAAACCTCACAGTTGGTCATTCACAGCAAAACACAGATTTAAAACATTTATTTAGATAAACATTTACAGCGGGAAAATACATTAAGATTCAACCTATTACAACATAATTCTAATATAATGTTAACATTGTCTTTAAAACATCAAATAGTCTTTCAAAAAAGGTCTTCTTAATAATCTTCTTAATCAGGGATGCCAGCCTTCAGATGCCAAGTAGCTTCTAGAATTCATGCCCACATTCACTCAAGTCCAACAGCTCACCTGTCGACTAATATGCACACAAAAGTTAGCTTCGCTGAGTGAATTCTAGGTTTATTTTATTAAATAACTTTGTAGTAAGATATATTAACTTTATCATTCGAAAGTAGTCATCACATATCCGAACATTACTATACACTGGCTATCGCTTTATCGTCAATACTTTCATTTATTTGATATCTATCTCTCTTCATTATCCGTCAATTCCCAGTCACTATCGGTGCCTATGATGAACACAGGACTTTATCGACATGCCAATCTAGGCCTTACTGTTGTACCCATACAGGCCATTATCTTCATGACAATCCAGGCCTTACTGACCTGCCTATCCGGGCCTTTACTTTACTGACATGCCAATCCAGGCCTTACTGTCATGAGGGCACAACCAATGCAACCCTCCTCTATCATTTGCTTGCAAGACTTTACTTTACAAAGGTACACGTCATGGGCCTAATAATATTTTTTTAGGTTTCACTTTCGTCTTTAGTTATACATATACTTATACATGCTAAGAATCAACTCATGGTCCATATATTCACATTCATCACAAAAGAATACAAACAATATAACCGACCCTCCGCGGGACAGCAGGGGTTCGGGGCTGGCAGCCCCTGATAGCGGGGTTCTAGGGGCAGCAGCCCCTAGTGGGGTTCAAGGGGCAACGCCCCTGATATACTTTATATAGCATAGTTTGTTGTAGAAAATTCTACTTTTTTGTTAAAACCACTTGAAATCTTTGCCATAGAAATTGTATATTTAATATGCATATCGCCATAAAAAATTTAAAGCATGTATGAAATAGGAGATCTAGAACTCACTTGGTCAGTAAGTAACTTCACGTCTAAGTTACTTAAGCTATGATCACGGCACACGGTCTGCATATAAGTTAACACACAAATAGGTCATTTTCTATACAATTTCGGTAGCAGTTTCGCATACAGTTTCACTGCTAGTTTCTCATGGCAGTTTCGCTGCCAGTTTCGCCTAACTTTTGTTGGAATTACCTAGATTTGCTAGATCTACAGACCTACCTATGCACTTGCCAAGCTACCTACGAAACTATAGTTTCGCAGAAAGGAGATTGCCTTAGTTTCGCAGTATGAACTCTCCGTTTCGCAGGATGAACTGACAGTTTCGCTGGACGTATAAAAATATCAAACTAGCTCATTTTTATCCCAAAATCTTAACTTTTTACGTCCAAAACCTTAGTTTTTCATCCATGAAACTATATGCGGGACTGGTTAAAGGGTGGTTAATACAATCAGTCTCACAATGAGGAGATTTTTAGAATACTTAATAGATCAAATTAGGAACCGGGTTTGTGTAAATGATACTAAGAACACAAGTAAACAATGAGACAGAACTAAGAACAAGAACATAGAAGTATGGTTTTTAAGGATGCTATATATTACTCTCAAGTTCTATTACAAGTGTTACAAACCATAAAAAGAAATACAAGGACCTGAGATACTTTATACTACATCCTACAACCGTCCATACTATGATAGCCAGCTGGAAACACTAATCTAGACAACAAGATCAATGTAGAGTCAAAAGGTAGTTTGTCTTTTGACTAGTGACTATGACATGCGATAGCTCATATTCTTTTCTATTATAAAAAAGATAACAGGTACAAAGTAGAAAGTTACAGACCCAAGACCATAATCTACAGTGTACAAAAGCATAGACTTTTCACCAACTTGTATAAGTTGGTGAGTCTTCAGAGTTGCAGCGAAAAGTATGTCAGCTTTATGAAAAAGTAGATTAGAGAAAGCATGTCTTCTTTGTCTTTGGAAGAAATTAGTCTTCACTTCATTTGGCTTCAAAAGACTTTGTCTTTGAAGCTTTGGAAGACTTCATCTTTGGCTTCGGAAGATCTAGACTTTGGCTTCGGAAGATTTTACACTTAGAATATTTTCTGTGGAGAGTGTAAAACTTCCGAAGCAACTTCTATATTGTACATCAGTGATGCATGCAGGAAGCACCTTGGTTGTTTTGGCTTCTTTGGTTGCATTAGCCTTCTAATCTTCTAATATAATCTTACACTATATCTAAGCTTTTTACATGATTTCATACGTAAAAATATGACATTTATATGATTCTTTGCAACTCTTCAACACCCAAAACCCTAGAATCCAGGTCTGACCTATAGAGGCATTTAGAGGATGATTCTTACCTGGATTTCTTGCTCCTTTCTCGTGGTTTGATGCTCTAACACTCAGATCTTTAATCCCTTAACCAATGAAGCTCCAGATCTTGAGTTTTCTTCACTTTCTCTCTCTACTCTCTCTCTAGAAAGGAGTTGGCTAGGGTTGCGAATGGGGAAGATTATGGCTGGTTAGGTGGTTTAAGTGGCTAATTATAGGCCTTTAACCACTTAAATCTTTTTGCCCATAAGACTAATTTGGCCCATAACCCATTTCTTTCATTTATTTTTATTAAATATCCCTTAACTAAGTCCAT
Organism: Flaveria sonorensis; assembly: GCA_025506505.1. Lineage (NCBI taxonomy): Eukaryota > Viridiplantae > Streptophyta > Magnoliopsida > Asterales > Asteraceae > Flaveria > Flaveria sonorensis. Next base: position 14,058,626 of record CM046438.1, on the reverse strand, counting down.
TATTATTAAATGGCTTGTTTTGACTTTCTGGGGCATTACAAGTCTTCCCCACTTATTTAGGTTTCATCCTCGAAACCTGCCTAGTCATTAAAAAGATCAGGGTATTGCTGTCTCATTTCTTCCTCGGATTCCCAAGTGGCATCCTACCTTTTTTGGTGTTTCCATTGTACCTTAACTTGCTTGATCACTTTGTTTCTTAACTATTTCACTTTTCTATCTAAAATGGCAACTGGCTGTGACATAATTCAAATTTTCATCCACTTCAATATCATCGAGAGGTACAACCATCTCATCATCGACCAAACACTTCCGTAGATGTGACACATGAAAGGTGGGGTAAATCCCACTTAACTCTTCTAGGAGGTCCAGCCTGTAAGCTACATCTCCAACACATGCCAATATCTTAAATGGCACAATAAGCTTGGGACATAGCTTTCCCCTCTTCCTAAACCAGATAATTCCTTTCCATGGCGACACCTTTAACATTACTTTGTCACCTACCCTGAATTCTATTGGTCTCCTCCTATTATCAGCGTATGACTTTTATCTATCGTTGGCTGCTTTCATATAAGCCTTAATTTTCTCTAACTTTTCCGTCATGGCTTCTACAACCTCTAAGCTTCCCAACTCTTTTTGTCCGACATCACCCCAACAGACTAGAGTTCTGCATCGTCTCTAGTACAACATTTCATATGGAGGCATCTTGATACTAGCATGATAGCTATTGTTGTAAGAAAATTCTGCTAATGGTAGATGACTATCCCAATTACCACTAAAGTCCATAACACATGCTCGTAGCATGTCTTCCAATGTCTGTATCGTTCTTTCGAATTGACCATCGGTCTGTGGGTGGTATGCCGTACTGATATGCAATCTTGTCCCCATCTCTTTGTTAAATCTTCTCCAGAATTTAGAGTGTGTCTCTATCTGACATAATTGAAACAAGCATGCCATGTCGTGCGACTATTTCTCTGATGAACAACTTCGCGAGCTTCTCTGAACTGATTGCTTCTTTGATAGGTAAGAAATAAGCAGTTTTGGTCAATCTGTCTACTATTACCCAGATTGCATCGTTGCCCTTGGTTGTACGTGGTAACTTAGTAATAAAATCCTTGGTAATATGTTCCCACTTCCATTCTGGCACTTCGAACGGTTGAACATACCCATAGAGCCTTTGATGCTCGGCCTTCACTTGCAGGCATGTTAGACAAATATTTACATACGCAACTACCTCTCTCTTCATCCCGGGCCACCAATAAACTTTCTTCAAATCATGGTACATCTTATTATTATTATTATTATTATTATTATTATTATTATTATTATTATTATTATTATTATTATTATTATTATTAGTATTGTTATTATTATTATTGTTATTATTATTATTATTGTTGTTATGATTATTATTGTTATTATGATTATTGTTATTATTACTATTATTGTTGTTATTATTATTATTATTATTATTATTATTATTATTATTATTATTATTATTATTATTATTATTATTATTATTATTATTGTTTTGGTACATCTTCTTATTATTATTATTATTATTGTTGTTGTTGTTGTTGTTGTTGTTAGATAGGTTTAAATAAACTTGAAGTTCCACAAAATCCGGGAGTTTGTTGGTGACCGGCGTATGGTACGACCCTACCCGGCGTATCATACGCCCCCCTTCGTTTCATACGCCCAACTCTCTATTTTCTTCTTTAAATACGCCACTTTGTATGTTGCTGATACGCCCCCGGAGTATGATACGCCGCCCATACGCTGCCTTATACGCCACCCGGCGTATGATACACCCAAACCCGGAGTATCATACGTCGGGTCTCTTTCTAGACCTCGTTTTTTCTATTTCTTGATATTTACATCTTCAATCTTCAACTTTCATGTTTTGATTCTTTTGCCTCAAATTATGCTTCTTTAAGCTTTAAGCAACTATGAATCAAAAACTAAACAAAGTCAACTTGTTCCACAATAATCACAATGTAAAATCAAGCATTTAGATCAATTAAACATTAAAAGATTGACTTGTGGTCACATTACCTAACTTAAGAATACATTAATTGTATTAGGACCCTGAGATATTACCCAATTATACTAGGAGCGGTTATTAACTATTGGGTAACTAAAACAGGTGAGTTCCTTTGAACTGTTTTTTAAAACGGGATGTGATGTCCTGATAATTAGTAATAATTGAATAATTGACTATCAATAGCATCTATGATATGTGTCAATACTTAAGGGATGCTTGTATGATTCTTCTTTAACCGGTGAAGTTTGTATACATAGGATGGTTATGTGAATTTATACTATACTTACTCTGTTCCTATCATTTTGCTATGGTTGTATCTGTTTGATGCAATAGTCAATAATAATATGCTTTGAATTTTGAACAATGCTATGTTCATGAACTCACCAGCTTTATGCTGAGTCCCAAATATTTTTTAGTTTTATCGACACACATCCTAGGTGCCAAATGATTTTAGTATTTGAGATTACATGTTACTTACGAGGAAGTAAAGGTCTAAATGCTACCAAAGATTCGGATCTATAGTATAGTTAAACTGATGTAATGGTATTATCTAGTATGACAGATGTATAGTACGCTACTATGTTTAATCAAAGTTAGACTTCTACTGTGAACCCAATAACTGTTATGTCTTATAGTGTGCCTTGGGAGGCAGGCATTACACCTTTGGGACAACTCAATGTCGTGTTGATGTCCTTATCACCTCCAACTATGTGAAAATGTGATTTCAATTTTTGTTTTCGCTCCTTAGAGCTTCTTTGATACTCCATAGATCACATTGATTCCGAGTCTTATGCTTTCCATTGTTTTGTGTCTCTCCAATCGACAAGATCAAAATATTTATGCAAAAGAACGTTATTAGAAATCATGCAACAATTATAAAATTGAAATTCAAATAAAACATTACACTGTATACTTATAAAATGTGTGGGAAATATCGTTTAAACCCACTGTATACTCCATGATTTCAATTGGTGGTTGCCTACCCTGGTTTTGCTCAAAGTTTTTAAATAACTTGAGTTTGTTTCCTTTTGAGTATCTTATTTAGTTGATTGATACATGCAATTGAAAAGTTATCAAATGAAAATATATACAAAATAAAGATATATATTTAACTAAAACAAGTGACCTACAAGTTTGGCAACCCATATGGATCTTATTTGGATTCCTATGGGGAGGTTGACCCTCATCATCCCCATTGCGTGCTCTAGCAATACATGTTAGACATTGATTCAACAAAAATAAATAATAAATATAACTTTAACAATTACTAAGCTAAATAATAACATGTAATACATATATAATAAACATAAAATAATACATATGGATCTTCAAGATAGAACGCTTTGTTAGCTTATGTAGCTAAAATATATTGATCATGATCATAACATGTGTGGTTAACGCCAACAACAATGATATTATTTTTTCAATCAATCCCTTACCTAATGTTTTGAACCATTTAAAATAAGATATATTACAACCTAGTAACCAATTATAGAGTTCAACTCAAATGATCTCCCTTAGTTTGCCATAAATGGAATATTGTCTTTTCCTATTTGAAACATCACCGTTTGTTATGAGCAGTGCATCAGACATTAAGAATATTGATGTGTGTAAACGTAATAGACTTTTCGTAAGATTTTTTCACATAGTTGAGTTTTAAATTAAGAAATGAGTGTCATCTTTAAACTAAGCACACACACAATAGATAAGTGCACCTATCACATAGTAGTATAGTATTAGGTAAGAACCGAGTCTCGATCCGGGGACACCAATCGCAACACGCTTTATTTTCACACCTCCATACGTAGGATGTTTCCCCAAAACATGATCAGGTAGAATTTTTGGTTGTTTTAATATTTGTGCACTACTCAATCGTTTAAGAAGATCTCTTCACTCTCTTTTGTCATTAAACAAAACGTTATTCCTTAATTTATGCTTCTTACAAGAATCATCTATGACCAATAAAAGCTATAATATTTGTTACATGGCATGAGGGTGTGTTTACATTAAAAGTCGGACATGCTTTATAACCTTGACCACTCCATCTAGACATAAAGCTACAAGCAGCATAATTGTTGATAGTTCATTGTCACATGCATCCTGAATACAGTCTTGGTTGATGCATCTTTCATTATGACTCCTTCCACCCATAATATTTTTATCTCATCCATGAAAGGCCCTAAGAAAAGATCAAAGACCTTTCAATGTGATTTAGGGCAAAGAATTAGCAAATTTAACATGAAATAAGACTTTTTCCTACATAACCACGGCGGTGTTTTATATGTTTTAGCACTATTGGTCACATACTGTGAGAATGATTCATGTTACTAAATAGTTTAAAGCCTACAATAGTCAAATCTAAATGGATCCTGTGTTTTTTTTTGACAAAATCAATATATCTCTCATCTAATTCTAAGTGTGCCATCCCATCAACCAGATGATGCATCATACTGTCCACTGGCCATCAAGTATAATGCTTGATCATATCATTTGCCATTAATGTGGAATTATACTCTCGTCAAAGATGGGAAGTTAAATGAAAGTAGCGCAACACGTTTTGTGGTAATTTCCTCCCTTTTGTGTTTTTGTCAACCCATCTACAAAACAGACAATTTTTTGGCAAGTCATTCTCCTTACAAAATAGAGTTCAATCATTAAGGGAAACATGGATAAATACATTTCATAGCCCAACCTTTCTTAGCTTCTTGTTAGCTTCATGGTGTGAAGTTGGAATATGATTTTCTTTCGAGAATTCATCTATTAAGAACTCTAAAAATGGGCCAAACAAATTACCCATCCATTTGTTGATGAGCTTAATGTGCATCAAATAATGCATCAAATTTCGGGTCTAAAATAGTTCCATCTTCATCTACATTTTCTTTGTTTATATTTTGCTCTATCGTAACATCATCAATTGAATCAAACATCTCATTAGTTGTTTCTAGAATATATGTTCTTAGAGTACAAAGGTCTTTCATTTTTGAAACAACAAGATATTTCTCACCATGATAATTCTATGACTTAAATAATTGTAGAAACCCACTATCATGTATGTGGGCATAAATTATTTTCAAGTTATTCCAACACCTAATGTAACAATGTTTACACATCAAAAATTTTTCTTAAACCGTCATCGTGGTTTTGGCAATCTCTATAAAGTTGTGAAGACCATTTACAAAATCTAGAGAACTCTGATTTTGCAATTTAATCAAACTCTTATGAGTTGTCATATCTTTTACATTCTAAACATGCAATTTAATCCAACCTTATTGTTAGGTTTCGCTTTTTAGTATCCTACCTATAAAGATCGATTTTCTAGTTGATGGATATTAGCCACTTGTCACACCCTCAATTTTCACGTGTGGGGTTTACCGCGAGGCGTGTGAACATACCAGGATCTAAGTCATTAGTTACTCAGAACGACACTATATGAAACATTCAAAACTAAACCAAAGTTTAAAACTTTAAAACTGTGCGAAAGCGTTTTGTAAATACATCAAACCCAAAGTAATGCAATGTAAAATGGGCAAACACGCACCAAACCATAATTTAAAACAAAATGCATATTAAATTCCAAATGCAAAACAAATGTTTGTTCGAATGCATGCAGACCTGTGAGTGCTCCTAGGCACTGCTGCTAACCTCGACCTGAGAATAGCATACTAAAAGAGTCAACACAACGGTTGATGAGTTCAAGAGTTTGCATTTAACATGAACAGTAACAGTTGTAAAACATAAGAAGTGTATTGAAATAGATAGCTAGTCTATATTTATAAGTAATAATCATAGTAATTTCGCGATCGAAGCTGACTGTGTTTTGTTTGTTTGCCTCCCGCCATGGCATACCAGGTCGTGACAATGTTTGTTTAGGACAATATTGCACCCATTTGACCTCGAATCGCATAGGTGGGGCTTGTCTGACCCAGTAGTACTACCCAAAATTTCCCGCTAATTACCATTTTTAACGATCCGAAAGTGTGAGGACTTTCAAGGTATAACACTCTATGTTACACTATACACAACTTACAATAATAAAATGTTGGTAAAAGAGTATGCTATCTCCCCCAAAAATAGAGTGTTCAAAAGCGAGCCATGAACTCACCTGGTGCGCAAACGAACAGAATAATGCAAAGCTACGGTGAATGGAAAGACAACCCAACTAAGGTTACCTAGAACACGTGAGTACATAAGTAAGTATAACCAGAAAGTTTAACAACCCTAAGTGCTCAATAAACACGTTGACCCAAGGTTTTGGAAAACAAGACTCATTTGACCAAGTTGACCCGTTTGACCCATTGGTGACATGTTAATTGAAATCACGTCTGATCAAGTATAGCAACTCATACACATGATTATCATACAAGTTATTCACGTATATCACATCATCAATCTTAAGTTCTACCAAGATCATCATACCCACATATATTATCATACAACTTTAATACCCAGAAATTTAAAAAAAAAGAAAAGAAAAGTAAAGGAGCAAATAGGAAGTTATTTTAAAAGCAAGGGGTTCAAAGCGTGCAAGGGCTAAACTTGCACATAGTGGGGTTTAAAAGAGGTATGGCCGCCCATAACCTCTTTTATCTCCTACAACCTTTGGTTCTAGAGAGAGAGAAGCTCTCAACTGGTTTTAGTGAGAGAAAGTGGAAGAAAATCTTCAAAAGGTAAGATTTCAAGGTGTTCTTCTCGGTTTTCAGCTGGGTTTGAGCTTCTGGACCGAGTTCCATATGTTTAGTGCTCGTTTTCGTGTGTTTTAGGTGTTGGAACTTCAAGTGGGTTCTCAGGTTTGAGGTGTTCTACTCAAAAGTTGTTCAAGGTGAGTTCTAGATCCCCTCTTTTACTGGTTTTCTACGTGTTTGGGGCTGTTATACATACTGGGCAGAAGGTTTTTTTTCTAAACCAAACCATAAATTTTAACATGATGTGTGACTGGGTGTTGTTGGTATATGTTTTTGGATGTTTTTTCTAAGATGTGTATGATGTTTAGTATGTGCTAAGTGTTTAGCATGCTAGATCTGGGGTAAGAATGTATAAGAATGAGAATTTGGAACTAAATATAGCATAACTGCAACTGTAGGTTGGTTTAGTTCATCCGCATTTAGATTTGAATATTTGCATAAGTGTTTTGTTTAGGCGCATTTGCTACAACGAGCATGTGCATTTCTTTTGTTCATGTGCATTTGCTACAGTGTTCAGGCGCATTTGTTTCAGTCCTCCGTATTTGGTTCATGCGCACTTCCTGACACTTAGAATATTTTTCTGAAGACTTTCATTTGCTTTGTTCATGCGTATTTGCTACAGTGTTCATGCGCATTTCTTTGAGATACTTGGAATATTTTCTGTATGATCATTCGCATTTGTTCATCCGCATTTACTTTTGTTCATCCGCATTTCTTTTGTTCATCCACATTTGTCTAAGTTCATCCGTATTTCTTTGAGGACTTAGAATTTTCTGAGATGTTGGGAAGTAGAATTCAAGTGCTAAGAAATGATGTCTTGTGGTGGCTTATGCTTGTTTATGATATGTATGCATAGTGTGCTGTTATGATGATGATGTTGTTCCATGCTATGTATATGATGTGACTTTACGTGGTATGTTATACTTATGTACATAAGTAAAGTATTACGTAATGAAAGTGAAAGATAACAAATGACGAAAATGGAAGAAATGAATGATGGAGTCCTTGTCGCTTACCCCAGTACTGTGTCGGCTTTTGCTTGATGTGGGGGTTTACTTATAAACCCCAACACAGTATCGGCTTTTACTTGACGTGGGGGTATAGCGTATGAGTTGTGAGAAGATCCTTGTCGCGTACTCCGGTACTGTGTCGGCTTTTGCTTGACGTGGGGGTTTACTTATAAACCCCTGCACAGTATCGGCTTTTGCTTGACGTGGGGGTATAATGTATGGCAGGATCTAGATAAGGGTGGAAGATATTAATGAAAGAATGTACGAATGATGAACGATGATGAAAGATAATAATTATTATCTAGTTGTACGTATGATGTGTGATCACGAACGAAAGTAAAGGATATGTTTTAACGTAACGCAAAGTATTTTATTATTAAACTAGGAACTCACTCAGCGTCGCTGAAGGTAACCGTTTGATGCTGAGGAGGTGCAGGCACGGATGCATAAGCTATTGGGAATGTTTTGAGTCTGGCATCCACATTTTGAGATAATATTATATTAATACAATATTTGATGATGTAATTTAAAGATATGATGTATTGACATGTTTTTAATTGTTAATGCAAAGTTTAAATTTCCGAAACGAATGATGTGCTTTAAAAGTTTTATGCGATGATTGACCAACTGTAAGTGTCCCGGGATCGGGGCCTTACAACAATGCATACGAATCTCAAACAATCAACATGCTCAACACAATCAGAATTACATCACAACTAATAATTCATATATGGTGTCTAATCATGCACTACTTGCCATGTGAAGCCACTTACAGCTTCACACACTAAACCCTGCCAATCCTACTAAGTAGGGGCCTCAGATTCGCACGCGTGTATGACGATCACTAACATGTTTAATCAACAAGCTTCATGCCAACCAACATACACAACAATGATATATTATAATCCCAAGTAGTGCATTAAGCATCCATACAACTCAATCAACACAATCTATCATATTAGACATCATCAAGAAGCATTCTAACATGATCCTACCATCATGAACATGTCTAATTCACAATATCCAATGATATTCATGAATAAAGTTTTTCTTTCGGGGATGTAACACCCAAAATCCATCTAACATCCTATTCATTCATAAATTCACCAACTTTATACCTAATCTCATGCACAAAAGTTACTACTTATATAAAGGTATGAACAACACATCAATTCCATGAATTTTTTTTTTCCATAATCCACATAAACAAACATCAATGCAATACAACTAACATCATACTATCATCAAACAACATCAATTTTGACATTATCTGTGTTAATTGAACAAGGGTTATTCTTCAATCAAAGACCATGAAAAACTTGTTAAAACTCACCTTGAATCATGTAAAATTGAACATGCTACAACGTTGTAATGATCAAAGCCAAGCAAAATCGAATGCTCTTGGTGCTAGAAGCTTGAAATCAAAAGGGATGGGTGCTTGGGATGCTCTCGCCCGCAAATGGGGTGTGGGAGGGGGATTAGGGTTTAATTTTTGTTTATATATGGTAAGTATTTATCTATTAACCCCTTATTGTTTTATAATTTGTAAATCTTGTTTTTAAATGTTTTTAAATCATTTTTAACCATATAAAACATGAATCGTTATCAACTAACCATAATCATATAATCCAACATGTAAACACCATAGATGAATCATAAATCACACGTAGTCACATTATAATGGAGAAACCGTAAATAACACTTAAGATTCATGAATCACA
>CM046438.1:13976672-14044172 GCA_025506505.1 Flaveria sonorensis | reverse complement strand
AAGCAAAAGCCTACATTGTTGGTTGGCAACAGATGCCGAACCCCTATCGGCAAACGTTTATCATGGTAGCTAACCCATCGATAGTTGATCCACACTGCTAGGCACGAAGCCCGCTCATGAACAAGGATCCCATTCATTTATTGGTCAATTCCCAGGATTAGACCCCAGATGTGCATCCTCATGGGCTATACAGCCGCACATCAGTTGAGCTAACGAAAACAAAGTCGTGCACCTCCATTCATTTTGCTTGCAAGGCTTTTCATTTATCATAAGGGCCCGGGGTAACATTTATTCAGTTTCACTGTTCTTCTTTTATTCCTTCGTGTCCACTTGTTATGGATAATACTTATTATGATACACATTACATAATCACATAACATGAAAATATTATTGACATAGAAAAAACAGCACATAAGAAAGAACCGAGCATAATAATCCTTAAACAAGCATAATCTTTCTTTATACAGAAGTTCTCCATACTTAAGTTCTATTCCTGAAATTTCCAAAAAATCCTAAGTCTTTAGACAAATACGGATGAACTTAGACAAATGCGGATGAGCACAACAAATGCGGATGAGCACAACAAATGCGGATGAGCAAATGCGGATGAACATTTTCAGGAAATTTTCAAAGTGTCAGAAAATGGGCATGAACCGAATGCGGATGACTAAAGCAATATACATGGACACTGTAGCAAATGCGCATGGGCAAAACCAATACGGATGAACACTTAGCAAATGCGCATGAAGACTTAACAAATGTGCATGAAGACTGAACAAATGCGCATGAAGACTTAACAAATACGCATGAAGAAAAGACTTAACTGTTAAATGCGGATGAGCATCAAAACTAACCTGCGATTCAACTTATGCCATTACCAGTTCCCAATCATCATTCTAACATGAACATAGCTTAGATCTATCAGTCTAACGCTTAGAACATCATAAACTTTAAACGATCAACAAGAGAATCACATAACATAACCATATCATCATAACTGTCCGCACCATACATGAAAACTCATAACTTGTTTCGAAAACATCAGTCAAATATGCAAACCAGCCCCAAATAAGCAGAAAACATTTAAAAGAGGGGATCTAGAACTCACCTCTACTGCTTTCGAGTAAAACTCCTCCAAACCCGAGAGCAACCTGGAGTTCATATGCCTAAACACACCAAAACACCGAAACCGAACACAAAAGATCACATAAGAATCGGCCCCGAAGCTAAAACTCAGCTGAAACCAAACAAAATACATGAAAACTCACCTTCAAGCCAAATCTTCTTCTTCTCTCTAGAACCGATGAAAATTCTGCTTTTCTTCATTCTAGCAGTTGAAGCAGGTGGTGCAGCAGTGTAGTGGGCGGCCATGCCCACTTTAAACATAAAATAATAATATTTGTCATTTTGTACACTTTAGCCCCTCCACTTTTGCAACTTCTCTTTTTGTCATTATTCTTTTCTTAATAAATTTTTGGGTGTTACAATTGAGAAGATAACTAAGATGAATAAAGCAAGCATAAAGAAGATCTTATTATGGACATCTTAATAACCATGGGACTACTAACAAACTAACTTTTATTTATGCATCTAACTTTTGATTATGCAACTAACATCTTACCTTATGTCAACTAAACTTTTACTTATGCATCAAACCTATTATTTATGCATCTAACTTTTACTTATGCAACTAACATTTGCTTATGCATCTAACTTTTACTTAATCTTTAGTTATACAACTAACATTTCTTTTATGTCAACTAACTTTATACAATTAACATTTTGATTATGTTTATTAACATTTATTCGTACTAACGTCTTATTCTAACTTGTCGTTCTTATTCTCTTTTATTTTTTATAAACTAAATTCATGTTTTTATAACATAATATTATACTTATCTATTTTATTTAAAATTACTGTCGATATATTTAAAATTACTGTCGACAATTATATAGCTGTTATAAACGGTTATATAGCCGTTGTACATAGCCGTTACAAACGGTTATAATTTAAACTATAAATTGACCACTATAATCTATTTTCAATAAACAGATTATCTCTTTTCTCAAGTTTATCCAACGAATTTTAAAAAGCTGATACACCCGGTATTAGTACTGGTAACCATAATTCTCATTTTAATTCTTATCCCCATTGCTGAACTACCACCTGAAAAATTTAAACTTCTTTAATTTATATATTTGTTTATAGCTCTACCACTTTATTGCATCGCAATGCTTATTGATATATATATATATATATATATATATATATATGGATTCTAATATTTGTTTAATTCTTGTTTAGCAAACAAAAATGTCGAGCATTGCGAAAATCGAATTCCCAGCTCTTAATATCAGCGGAGAAAACTATATGCCGTGGACGGCTCATGTAAAAAGACATCTTAAATCCATGGGTGTCTTAGAAACTATACAAGAGGGAAATGTTTGCTTGGAACAAGACAAAGCGAAAGCTGATGTCTTTTTGCATAAGCATATTGATGAAATGTTACGGTTTGAATATTCAAATTGTGAAGATCCGTAAATTTTATGGAAAGATTTAAAAAGCAGGTTTAATCACCAAAGGGCTCTACTTCTCACTGTTTGAGATGAATGGAATAATCTCAGGTTTCAAGATGTCAAAAAGGTAAACGAGTACACCTCTGCTTTGTTCAGAATATGCTTGACCCTCAGATTCTATGAACAAAATGTTACCGAGTAAGATATGTTGGAGAAAACTTTCTCCACATTTCATGTATCAAATATAAACTTGCAACAACAATATAGATTGCAAAACTTTAAAAAATATTATGATTTAAATTCATTTCTCCTTGTAACAGCAAAAAATAATAAGATTTTGATGAAAAATCATCAAGCTCGTCCCATGGGATCATTAGTAATTCCAGAAGTAAATGTTGCTACTAAAAACTCTAGAAGAAAGTGGGGACGAGGTCGTGGTCATGGTTCTTTTGATAAAAGTTATCCTAATGGTCGCAACCATTCTTTCATGGGTAATAATAATTACCAAGGTAACTTTTATAATCGTGGACGTGGTCGTGGTTGTGGATATGGCCATGGTATAAATCAAAGAACAATCAATTACCACGCTCCACAAAATAACAATTCTAACCAATACAAAGGGAATGAAGCTGGTAGGTCTGAAAGCAATGGCACTTCCTGTTTTAGATGTGGTAGCACAAACCACTGGTCAAAGGCTTTTCGTACAGCTCCATATTTATGTGAACTATACCAAGCCTCTCTTAAAGGAAAGAGAAGGAAGTGAACCATGTTGATAATTTTGATAATCTCAACATTGAGTTGAACACTGCAGACTTTGACATAGAACTTTGAAACACATGTTGCTTGACCATAATAGTTATATGCAACAATTAAGTGTTTTCCTATCGTTAATCATGTATTTTTTTCATGTATTATTTTCTTTCAATTAAATAAAGTTCTTGTTAGAATATAACAATATCATCATTATTCACTTATTATTTTTTTATATTTTCAAGATTAAAATAAACATCACTGGAGCGCAAGATCAAACAAATCAAGCAGATATATGTATAGCAGATAGTGGAGCCACACACACTATACTTAGTTATCATAAACAGTTTGTGCAAAATACACAAGCATCAAATAAATATCATAAAATGTGTTGTTATGTGTGTGGCAAGCCAAATCATAAGGCTAGAAATTGTTATCATCAACTTCAATTGAAAATCAAACAAAGATTTCATAACTCAATTTCAAATAATTGAAAACATTTCTTTTTAAATGCCAAATTCAAAATGAATTCAAATCAGTCAAACTCTTCGGTTGATAAAAGCAATGGTTAAATAAAAATAGATTTGAATAAAGAAAAGTTAAACATAAATTCTGTACATGTTGATGATAGCAAGTCTACTTCAATTCAGACCACTTTAAAGAAAATGGTTACACATCTAATCAAACCAATTCAAAAGTGGAAAATTAAAGAAAAACAATCTAAGCCTGATATTGTTGAAGACTATGTTTTCAATGATAAAAGAGATATGATATTAAAATATGTATCATATTTGGATGAAAACAATATGCTCAAGTCTACAATGACTTGGGTTCCTAGACAAGAATAAATTCATTCATATGTGTAGTAACAACCAAGGAAGGTTATAAACAGTGTTTGGCATGTTGACAGTGATTGTTCAAGGCACATGACTGGTAATATATCTCTGTAAAACAACATACAACCTTACAATAGAGGATATGTTATATTTGTAGGAGATAAAGGTGGTAAGATTACAAAGAAAGGTACATTGTCTAATGGAGTGTTAAGTTTTTAAGATGTCAATTTTGTAGAGGAACTTAAACATAATTTGCTAAGTGTCTCTCAAATTTGTGACAAAAAGTATTCAACACATTTCACTGATAAAGAATGTCTTATTTTAAAGCCTAGATTTGTAATTCCTGATGAATGTATCTTGTTAAGAACACCAAGAGACAAAGAAACATATTTACTTGACATGAATGGTTCACATTCATTTGTAACTATGTCATGTTTGTTATCTAAAGCCTCGGAAAATGATTCATTATTACGGCATCGTCGTCTTGGCCATGTAAACATTAAAAGTATGAACAAATTGGTTAGAGAAAATCATGTTATAGGTCTACCTTTGAAAGAATTTCAACTTACTGAACATTGTTTGTCTTGTCAAAAGGCAAACAACATAAACTTCCTCATAAACCAGTTGCTCATACAAAAATTGACTCTATCCTTCAACTGCTACACATGGATTTATTTAGTCCAGTTAGCATTTTGAGTTTAGGACGTCATGCATACTGCTTAGTTATTACTGATGATTTTTCTAGATTTACATGGGTTTTATTTTTAGCAACCAAAGATGACACACCTCATTTGCTAATAAAATTCATGTCACTAGTGGAGAATCAAACCAACAAAACCATCAAGTGTATTCGAACTGATAATGGAACGGAATTTTGCAATCATACACTGAATCAGTTTTGTGATTCAAAGGGGATAGCTAGACAATTTAGCTCTACAGGAACTCCATAACAAAATGGAGTTGGTGAAAGACATAATAGAACTTTAAGTGAAGCTGCCAGAACAATGTTATCAGCAGCCAAATTACCATCATACTTTTGGCCTGAAGCTATTAACACCGCATGTTATGTTCAGAATCATGTATTAATCAATAAACAACAAAACATGACTCCCTATGAAATTTTCTTTTAACATAAACCCAAAGTCAAATATTTCAAAACTTTTGGATATTGCTGCACTTTGTTAAACACATCAGAGTTAAATCAAAATTTGATGAAAAAGCTGATTAATGTTATTTTGTTGGATGTTCAGCCAACAAAGTAGCATAACGGGTTTATAGTAAAAGAACTAAACAAATAATTGAGTCTTTGGATATTAGTTGGCACGAATCTAACAAAACAGATGTGGGTTCTGCACCTTCATGGGTATATGATTATGCTTCATTATTTGAAACATTTAATTGTTCATCTGTTGTTTCTACAACTAATCCACCTTTGTCATCACCAATTCAAGATATCTTTACTGATGATGTTGGATCTATCTTATCTTTAGCAACAGGAAAATCTTCAGATATACCTTCTTCTTTAAATGTCATAGCTGTTCCACACTCTGTCTCTGAATCTGATCTCATTCTGACCCAGTTGTTGAACAAGCTCCACATGTTTCTGATCAGAGTTCTTCTTCTACTCAAATTGATCCGATTGATACAATTCAAGTTCCATTTTATGGTTTATCTATTTATAATGATATTCTTTAAGAGGAAGATATTGTGTATCAACCTGAAGGAGGGAATAATACTGAAGAGAGAGTTGGTCATACGTCTAATTTAGACGAAGTTATTTCTAAAGATACTATTCCTTAACTGAGAATTCATAAAAACCATCCAACTAAAGCAATCATTGGTCCGTTATCATAAGGTGTCTGAACTCGAAGCCAATCGGGCGCAATAAATACATGTTTTTAATCTTGTTTTATATCTCAAATTGTGCCAAAGAACGTTGAGATGGCATTAAAAGAAAATAGTTGGGTTGAGGCTATGCAAGATGAACTGATGCAATTCAAGAAGCTAAATGTGTGGCATCTATGTGAACTACCAAAGGGTAAGTTTTCGATTGGTACTAAATGGATTTTCAAGAACAAAATGGATGAAAAGGATGTGGTTGTTCGCAATAAAGCCAGACTTGTTGTTTAAGGATTCTATCAAATTGAAGATCTTGATTATGAAGAAGTATATGCTCATGTTGCAAGACTAGAAGCTATACGCATTTTTCTGGCATATGCTTCGTATAAGAACTTCAGAGTGTATCAAATGGATGTCAAAACTGCTTTCTTGTATGGCGGGATGAAAGAAGAAACTTATGTTTGTCAACCACCTGGGTTTAAAGATCCAGATCATCTGAAATATGTTTATAAGTTAGACAAAGCATTGTATGGCTTACATTAAGCACCTCGAGCTTGGTATGCCACCCTCACTGAACATTTGCTTGAAAATGGTTATACACGGGGTGCGATTGATCAAACTTTATTCTTATGGAAGACTAGTGATGATCTTATTCTTGTTCAAGTATATGTCAATGACATTATTTTTGGATCTACCAATGATGATTTGTGCAAGGAATTTGAAGCTATGATGAAGAAGAAATTTAAGATGAGTTCTCTTGGAGAAATGTCGTTTTTCTTGGGTATCCAAGTTAAACAAGATGATAAGGGAATACTGAAACATCAAGAAAAATATATTCAAAGTATCCTAGACAAATACAAATTCCAGGACTCCAAGACCGCTCCCACTCCAATGACTTCTCGTCCTACTTTAACTCCTGATCTCATGGGTGATGATGTTGATCAGCATCTATATCGATCAATGATTAGATCTTTGATGTATCTCACTGCTAGTAGACCAGACAACATGTTTCCTATCTGTCAGTGTGCACGTTATCAAAGTAATCCGAATGTAACACCCGAAATTTTGCCACATAAAAGAAAGAAAAGAAAGTATTTTGAAGAAAACAAAAAGAAGCCAAAGTTGAGGGGTGCTTTGTGTAAATAGTACACAAAAGTCAATATGTTAATATAAAGAAGGCATGGTCGCTTATATTGCCTTACTTACTGTTGTTGTTCGACTGAAACAAGGAGAAAAGAAGCTAAATTTGGGTTTTCTCTCGGTTGTGATAAAGTAGAAGGCTGAAATCTTCTTTGGTAAGTGTTTTTGTGTTAAGTGGCTCGGTTTTTGATAAGGTTTCCATCCTTATAACCAATTTTTAAGTGCCCTTTGTGTTTGGGTGTTTGTTTATGCTTGTTCTAGGTGTTTGAACTCTTATGCACACAAGTTTGGAGGAGTATTACTTGTTTGTTGCAATAGGTGAGTTCTAGACCCCGTTTTATATGTGTTTTACACAAGTTTTGGGGCTGAAAATGCATGTTAAATGGATTTTACAACTGTTTTCTTGTAACCGTATGTTTATGTATGTATATGGTTATGTTTTATGCTTGTTTATGTGTTGTGATTGTTTAGAATGTTAAGTTTGTGCTTAGAACAAGTGCAAATGCAGGTTTGGGATAGTTGTGATTCTAAAAAATGCACAACAGGCTGTCATGCGCCCAAACAGGACCCATGCGCCCAAACAGGACCCATGCGCCTGAGGTTTTTATTTAGGATTGCCTAAGTATAGGCCATACGCCTAAACAGGGCCCATGCGCCTGGAAATTTTGCCTTAGAAACTTTTAAGGAGGGGTCATGCGCCCCAATAGTGCCCATGCGCCTAAGATTTTGCCTGAAAATACTAAGTATAGGTTCATGCGCCCGACCCCTCTGTTCAGGTGCCTAAGTGCTAGTCATGCGCCTGAATAGTTCATGCGCCCAGAAATGTAAACTAAAATGCCTAAGTGTAGGATTCATGCACCCGAATAGTGTTAATGCGCCTAAGCAGGGCTCATACGCCTGTATAGTGCCCATGCGCCTAAACACTTAGAAAGTTTTTTTGGAATTTTAGGAAATCAGAATTTTAGTGTTTGACCCTGGTTTGACTTGGTGTTATTGTTTGATTATTTTATTTATGTTTTGGGCCGTTCTTGTGTTCCTTATTATTATACTATTACGTGACTTTACGTGGTGTGATTTTATCCGTATCCGTAAAGTATTATCATTAAAGAAAGTGGAAAGATCAATGATAATGAAAAGTGGAACATAAAGAACGAAAGAAAGTCTTGCAAGCAAATTCACATGAGGTTCACAACCATTAGGTTGTTAGCTCAACTGTGTACGGTTTAGCTAACCCGTTGGATGCACACAGGGTCAATCTTTGAGATTGAGGGGACCTTTGTTGCTGCCCCGGTACTGGAGTCAGCTTCGTGCACCAGTTTGGGGTCTATTTGTAGACCTAGGCCCAGTACCAGTTTTATTTTCATTATTTGGGGGTATAACACATTGGTCTGGATTAAGTGAAAGATTAAAATAAAAGTTCGAAATGAATGATGATGGAATTGGTAAAAGAAGATAATGGATGTTATCTAACTGTACGTATGATGTGTGATCGCGTACGAAAGAAATTTATATTATTTCAAAAGGGTATTTTCATATACAAACCTTCCAAGATAATTTTAATGTTTTAAAACTAGAGCTCACTTAACAATGCTGACTTTTATGCATTTTCAGTTGGCAGGTAAATTTGCTGAGGATGGCACATGGGGAGGTTACTCGTCAGGGCTAGACTGGCATCCGTTCACCCTTAATATCATTGTTGTTTTGTAATGCAATTAATATGGGATTTTTTTGTAACTGATAACAATCAATGATGTATTGCTTAGCAACAATATTTATTAATGAATGGGTGGCTTTTGATATTAATTCCGCTGCACTAATTTATGAACTATGTAATGTATTTATATATTATGCTATGATTGGCCAACTGTGAGGTCTCCGGGAACGGGGCCTTACACCGAAGGAATCTCACATGAAAGCTATCAAGCGGATTTTCAAATATCTCAAGGGTCAACCAACACTCGGTCTTTGGTATCCTAAGAATTCCGATTTCAATTTATATGCTTATACTGACAGTGATTATGCAGGATGTAACTTGGATAGGAAATCAACCATCGACGGTTGTCAATTTCTTGGAAACAGGTTGATTTCTTGGCAATGCAAGAAGCAACAGACGGTATCCACATCCACTGTAGAGGCTGAATATGTGGCAGCATCAAGTTGTTGTTCACGGATTGTTTGGATTCAACAACAACTTCTTGATTATGGCCTTAATCTATATGACACCAAGATTTTGTGTGACAACACTGTAATGTTAAACATAGTGAAGAATCTGATCCAACATTCAAAGACAAAACACATCAACATCCGCATGCACTTTATCCATGACTATTTTGATCGAAAACTTATCCATTTGGAATCAGTTTCATCAGATCACAACATTGCTGATTTGTTTACTAAGGCGTTTGATCATTCTAGGTTTGACTTTTAGTCCAATCTCTTGGAATGATTAACTTTGGTCAACAATTATCCATATACCCTTTTCAAATTTGATTTTATTTTAGTTAAAATTGTTATTTTTTTGTAGATAATCATAATTTTAGGGGGAGAAAATAAAAAAAAATAAAAAAAATAAAAAAACAAATGTCTCGAAAAAGATTTTGTTTATAGGGGGAGTAAAAGAAAATTTACAGACATACAAAAATATTCTGTTTTTCATTTTGAGAAAAATAAATTTTTAAGAATTTATAGGAAATGATAATACATCTCTTGTGATTTTGATTCATTACATTCTAAATGATTGAAAGAAATCGACTTGGATTATATTTGATATGTTGATAGGTTTGACTTTCAAGACTGAAAAGCATTATGATGTGTGAAACACTGGAAGTAACTTCTTTATGTTTGAAGTGGATTACCCATCAAGGTTTTTTGGTAACTCTGACTCCATGCTAAAACAGTCTGAGAGTTATAGTCTAGGCATACTCAAGCCAGTTATCGTTTGAATCAGTATCTTTCAGAGGAAATATGTGTGTGTGTATATATATATATATATATATATATATATATATATATATATATATATATCAAAAGATGAAAAAGATATGACAAGCAAAAACAAAAGAGAAAATAAACATAAACAAAAAAGAGCAAAAAGATGCCAAAAGGCCATATAGGAATAAAATATGTCAATGAGCACAATAATAAAAGATATGTCATAAACATACATACTATATGACAAATATTTTTTTTTCAAGAATATGTTTTGACACAGGAGGCAGAATCAAAAGATGGGGCATGCAAGTCCGACTTGGAATGTAAGTCCTAAACGTCTTGCGAGGGCAAAACATAAGTCCAACTGACAGTTAATAAGTCCTAAAACTTGTTAATATTCTGTGTTCAAAAATGTTTCGCAGGCTAGTTATGCTCTTAATAGATATTATAATTGAGAAAAATAATTCTGGAAAGGCTGATCAGGGATAAAAGGTTTAAGTCAAAGTGGGATGACTTGAAATCTGAAAAGTGTCTTGAAGCTGGATAAGGTTCTACAGGATTTTTAATTGTGAAATTCACAGATTTTATACAAATCAATCTAAACATGATAAATATCACAGAATATGTGTCCTAGTAATAATTAAAGTCTAAGTTTAAAATGAATACAACATATTGACAATCAACATAACCGATCTAGTTTTAAATAAATCTGAAAGATATTTATGATCAATTTCTTGATAACTATGATCCTATACTTGAAAATTTAACAAAAACATTTAAGTTATTTGTATAAAGAAAATATCTATCTGTTTTATGTTGAAGTTTGTTTTTGTTACACTTGTTTTGATTTTACAAAATTTTACAAAATTTTACAAAAAATGAAGGGTTCTTGGATAATTGTAAACACTTAGTTAAACATACCTCTTCTCATAACAAATCAAATGACTTAACAAGATAGACAAATATTAAAAGTTGAAAATTTTTGAAGTTCAAAGAAAATTGAACTTCTCGCGTGTGAAAAGTTCAAGATGCGAAAAGTCTCTTTATGCGAGAGCTTTGACTTATCGTGTGAGAAGTTAGAAGGTTATAAAAGGTACAGTTGAGCAAAAAGTACACTATTCGCACGGAAACCTTTTGAAAATTTCTCTCAAAATTCTAAGTGTCCAAACATCGTTTGTTTTAACATTAGTGCTCACTGTGGTCGTCTCTTGTTTTTAAAGTGATTAACAAGGTATTTTGATGATAATAGATTAGATTTAAGTGTGTTTGATTCATGACCAAAAGTTAAAAGAATCATACACCTTAAATTGAACAAAATTAAACATCTTAAACCTTAATAATGACTTAATCGACACCTAATGAACATATATTATCTGTTGAAACACTCTGAGAATGGTTAATTGAAAATCTAAAAATCAAAGACTTATCGCATGCGAAAAGTGTGTTGAATATGAACAGGTGCGAGAACTTTTAAATTCGCTCAGAACTACTCACGTGAAAAACAGACTTGTCACACGAGAAGTTGATGTTGAAGCTTCTAGAAGATTAACATTTTGTCTTTATGTGTTTTTTTGTCATAATATAGGGACTTATTTTGTAAATATATGTTCCTTTGTTTCTTGATAGTATAAATAGGATATTTTATGTAATTTGTAAAAAAGAGAGTCAGACAGTGAGTCAGTTAACAAACTGTAACCCTTACACATTGTATCCTGTGCATTTGCTATCAATAACATCTATGAATTTTTTTGATGTAATTGCATGTGTATGATTACTTTGTGTTTGAATTGATCATTGCGTTAAAATATCATCATAGATTCGATCCTTTTGAACCGATCAATTGGTATCAGAGCCTTCGGTTCAGTGATCAGAGCTTATCGACATTGTTGAGCTCTATGAATCACTTGAAGTCTGTGATTGATTGCAATTTAATCGATTAATTGTTGTTTTTAGTTGTGTTTCATCCATAGAAACATGATTTGAATCACAATTTGGTATGTAATTCTTTCAAATCTAAGTAATTGATCGAATTTGTGTTCGAACGGTGTTCTTCATTTTCGGACTTCAATTCAATCAGAAAACTGATTTGTAGTTATTGTTTGATCAAATTGATGATTGAGGATTGGTAAATGACCTAATTACTACCTAATTGGAAGTTTTTAGATCAATTGAACATGTTTTTGAAGATTTTCATAAGATCTGAGTTCGTTGGAGAAGATGAATTAGGCACATGTGGTTGAAAATCTGCTGAAAATTGACCAAGTGTCTAGACGCATCACAACTGTTTGGGCGTTGAGATGTACAGGCGTTTTACCATTGTTGGGACGCATTGTGACTGTTTGGAAACATTGTGACTTTGCTGGAACAAAGTAATTCTGGGCGTTTTACAACTTTGCAGGTGTTTCTCAACTGTTTGGGCGCATCACCAGTTGGGCGTGTTTAGAATTCATCTAAGGCATTCCCTTAGGTGTTTCGACTTCAAAGTCAGGCGTTTTAGAACTATTAAGGCACTTCACCACTTTTTGGGTGCTTGATAACTATTTAGGCGCTTGAGCACTCAGACTTAAGACTTATCGGTAAACACTTAGAAATTTTTTCAAAAACTAAAATCCAAAAATATTTTCATTTCATAGTTTTATTTCAAAACTTAAAAACAACAAAAACAAGTTATTTTCATTAATTAAAAATACAAAATGGTTAAGTCTGAAGATTCTGAGAATAGGGTTCCCAAGCTCAAAAACAGAGATGATTTCAAGAACTGGTCTCTTAGATTGAAGCATCATCTGAACTCTATTGACACTGACTTGTGGAAGTCAATAGAGAAAGGACCACATATCCCAATTACATCTGATGGTCCTGACAAAGAAGTTGTGTATACAAAAGACTCTCCAGAACCTTATCCAGAGGATGGTCTGCAAGTTGATGACTATGACACCCGACATTTTCAGGTCACTTTCCGATCATCACAATCATGGTTTTCCAATCATACATTCATGCATTTAATATTGTTTACTTAAATGCTTCATTTATTGCACAAACATTCACGAACCTTTCAAAATAGTTTTCAAACAATCATAATTGGTATGAAATTATGTGTTATATGATTATGTGTAGCCTGGTTTTGAAAATTGGGAATTCTTTGGCATTTACGCGTTTTCGCGCATTTTCGGCTTTTAACGCCTAATTATTATAAATATGCCTTTGAATTAGAAAAATGAATATTATTTCATGTTATTAATGTTTGTTTGATATTATATGAGCATTTGGAGGTTTTGGTGTACAAAAAGTTCAATCGCGTAGCGTTTTGTAAAAATAAAGTATAAACCCAACCCCAACCCTAATCCTCTCATTCCAGCCATCCCCTTCCCTTTTCCCCACCCTTTTTTCGAAAATATACTCACAAGAACACACACACACGTTTTGCTTTGAATCTTGCATCTAGAGTTGGAATTCGGACGTTTCTTGAATCAAAACACTTGTGGCACTTGATTCCTTGCATCAACAAGTAAGTTTTATGTTTGATTTCATGTTCTTTGATTATCATGATGAACATAAACCCTAGAAATCCAAACTCGAGTCAAAACTTGAAATTGATTGAAATTGATGATTGATTATGTGTTAGTATTCAATATAATGATGTTTGTACGGATTGGTTTTGTGAAATTGTGTTGTTTTGATCAAACTGTATGAATTAGAGGAAATTGGATTGAATTGTATGAATTAGATGAAATTGGATTGAATTGATGGTTCTAGGATGTTAGTTGATGCTAATGGATGAAAAGTCATGTTTTGAACTTTTGTTTTGGCTTGGTTTTTGAGTACTTTCTATTAAAGGAAACTTTTGGGGTAAGTTGGTTTATAAATGATGATTTATGCATGTTTGATGATATGTGATGATTGTTATATGATGTTTAGAGCATAAGAAAGGATTAGGAATATCCAAATGGTGAAAAAACGCATCGTATGAACATACTTGCTATTTATGGAAACTTTTATGACTTGATGTGATGAATGATGAGTATGATATATGTAGAAAATGTTATGGTGATGTGATTGATGTTGGAATGATCATAGGAGCATGTTAGGAGACTTTGGATGAAATTTATAAAACTTGTGTTCTTACGTTTTTAAGGTTGGAAACTTTGGGTATGATGAAGTTCTAGGTTATGTTAACATGTTATGGATGATTGTTGGATATGTTACATGTATAATTGAGATGGTTGTTGTGGTATGATTCATAATCTTAAAATGGATTGCACATGTGTAACGATGTCATACTTTCCAAAAATAGAAACTTTCCAAAAATAGATTTTCAAAATGAAACTTTATGTGAATCATTATTTGAGCATGACTAAACATGTTTTTGTTTATTTGAGTCACCAACGGGTCGTCGGTTTAGTCTGGTCAACTTTGGTAAACAAAAGTCAACTTTTGTCAAAAAAGTTAATCTTGTCAAACATTTCTCGAACACGCTAACAATTACGTTGTTTGGATACAGTGGGGTTCATCTTGAAAATTATGCACATACGCTCATGGACCTATATTTGTTAGGTAATGATTAGCTTTCAGCTTTTACACTTCATGTATTCATACGCATATAAGGTGAGTCTTCACAGCCCCACTTTTACTTACTTTCCTTTTTGGGGGAGAAGCATGCAAACTATTTTTATCTGGTTTTGATATTATTGGTATATCTCTTGTTACTGTAGTGCAAACATTATCACGCAAGTTCTTACACACTCGAACCATTAATAACGGGATGTAATTTTTGGTAGTACTACTAGGTTTGACAAACCCCACCCGCGTTAGTCGCGCTAACTCGACTGGAGGTCGAACGGGTGTTTAATTAACCTAGACACTTGCAATTGTTCAGTGATAAGACATGGCGGAAGGCAAAACAACTCACAAACAGTCAGCTTTGGTTCGAAACGCTAAGTAACTCGATATATAGGCTAGCTACCTATGGTATACCTTTGTTTACTTTTACCAAATGCTCAAACATATTTACTGATTTAAACCTGTGAACTCACCAACCTTATGTTGACACACTTTAGCATGTCTTCTCAGGTCGCTGGCACGCTTAAGGCTAGGGTTGCATATTTGAGGCTCATGCATCATCTTTATCATTTGAAAGCAAGTTCATTTACATTTACTACTTCCATTGGGCGCCTTGTTTTGCGCATTTATTACTCATGGTTTCACAAATGTTTACGCTTCCGCACTGATTACATTGATAACTATATAAGGTCAAATTATTATTTTAAAACGCATATAGTGTCGTTTGATATGACTGTGTATGAGATCCTGGTTTATCACACGCCATGCAGTAAAACCTCGCCGGTGGATTTTAAGGGTGTGTCAGATTAGTATCAGAGCCACTGGTTATAGAGAACTAGGATTGCATTTGCATCTAGACTATAGCCTTAGACGCATAGTAGCATTGCACATACTCTTATCTGTTTATTATTTTTCAAGCATACATATCATTTCATGCATGTATAACGATATTGGATGTCCACACACATCTACCGCGCTCATGTCACTTGCAACACCCCTAATCAACAAGGAGACTAAGGATCTCACTCTCATACCTTCTTCATCTACACTAATAGCCTCACCATAGAAGCCGAATAAGCATCGGCTCGAGCCTACTGATAACTTCAAACAACATGGAGTGTTGTTCAATATTTGAGTTAGGGGAGATACATAATACTGGAAGTGTTTACCTCGTATGATTGCCAGGTAAGTCCAGGAGGAGCGCGTACCCCTTTCCCTTATTGCCGATATAACTGATTGTACTCCTGCATCATCACTTATACCTCATCCGACTAAGCAGTCATTCTCCACCCTTGTGGCAAGGGTAGATCAAAGATTCACAATGTATGTGAAACACCTGGTGAAATCATTGAGATACCGGAGCATCAGACCACCATTAGTGAATATGTGGAAATACTCAAGGAAGGCTTAGTGGAGACTGGCCAAAAACACAATACTTTTATTGATGTATTCGAGTAAAAACAAACAAGCACAATTCCCTAGATGGCATAGTCGAGGGAGCATTCGAGGCTACACTGCAGGATATGCAGCAGAGACTAGTACTATCAAATTTGAGAGTAGCTGGGCTAGAAGCCTAAGCTGAAGTTGCTACTGCATTTGAGGAATATATGGAGGAGGAGTAATGTACTCGGAAAGAAGAGTAGAAGCTATAAAAGGAATTTTGGACCATTAAGATGGTAGGGTCAGATATTGAAGAATATACGACCCATTTTCATGAGTTGGTTGCTTTATGTAATGGTAACTCCAACCTACAAACGTAATGAGAAGTCAATTGATGGGATAGCACCACAGATTTAGGCAAGGGTTATCGTTGTTGATTCTATAACCATTTAACACTTTATGAGGTTATCTCACAAGCTCATTCATTTGGTTGTGGCATAGAACACTCTAACTAAGCGTGACATTATTGATGGTTCATCTGATAGCAAGAAGGAATAGGATGACACGTAGAGTAAGTCGTTCACCATCATGGCCATTGTGATCATTATTGTTGCCAAAGATGTGGCAGGATGAACCATGTAGCCAAAGACTTTAAGGGAGAGTCCTCAATCAAGCGGCCAAGTCCTAGTAGCAACGATAAGCTGAAGCATCATAGGGTTACTCTGAATGGAATAAAGATATGTAAATCAAGAGAGATTACCCTCAACTGAAAAATGGTAACAAGGACAGTAATAGTGGAAAAGAACAATGGATAGAGTGCCAAGGGTCAAGCCTTCATGATTAGGCCTAGCAAGGCAAGAATCGATGAGAATGTGGTTACCGTTTAGCAAACTTCTAGATGTAACTTCAAGTGGAATGGAACATAGTACACCATACAATTAGCTAATGAAGCAAATTACATTATTAAGGGATGTACATTGGGATTGTCTGGACATAATATAGGTATAGATCTTATGCCTATTATGCTTGATAGTTCAATGTGGTTGTCAGCATGGATTGGTTGCCCAAGAACCAAGTTGAGTTTATCTATCGCGAAAGGTCGTTCACACACCACTTTGTGGTGGTGAAGTCTCGGACATCACATCTTGTATGAAGGCCCAGAAGTACTTACGCAAGGGTCATACTGCCATTTTAGCTACGATCACCAAGAAAGCAACTGAGGAAAAGAGGATCGAAGAGATCCCTATCGTTCTTTACCTCCCTAAATTTTTCATGGAAGATTTACCTAGTTTTTCCCGAATCAGACATATCGAGTTTGAAATCAGTTTGACACATTGAGTCGCACCTATTTCTAGATCACCTTACAGATTAACTTCGAATGAACTACCAGAACTATCTACGTAACTACAGGAGCTGTCAGATAAAGGATTCAACCGACCAAGCTCATCGCCATGGAGAGTTCCAGTCCTGTTTATCAAGAAAATGATAGAACTTTACGTATGGGTATTGATTACTGTGAGCTTATCAAAGTGACAATTAAGAACCGTTATTCTCTTCCACACATCAACGATTCGTTTCACCGGCCTAAAGGGTCGAGTTTATATCCCAAGATAGACCTGAGGCTGGAATATCATCATGTGATGGTCCGAGAGGATGATATATCTAAGGTGGCATTCAGAACTTGGTATTGTTACCATGAGTTTCTGGTTATGCCAAGTGGGCTTTTACCAATGCACCTACGGTTTTCGTGGTTGTCATGAACCGAGTGCATAAACCCTATCTAGACAAGTTTATCAATGTGTCTGCCGATGACATTCTAACATATACAAAGAACTAGGGGGAGCATGAGAAACATGTTTTTGGAACTACTAAAACAAACATAACTGTATGCCAATTTTTTTGAGGTGTTACTTCTTGATCAAGTTCAAATTTTGGGTTATGTGGTCAGCAAGAAGGGAATGCCTTTTGACCAGGAAAGAATAGAAGCCAACAAGAAATGGGCTACGCATAAGACTCCAACTAAGGTACAACAATTTTTTTTTGGTTGTCTGGTTACTACCGACGAGTCATCGAAGGGCTTTCGAAGATCGCACAACCTCTTCCTGCATAACTCATAAGGGCACTATAAAAGTTAGGGTGACAAATAGAAGTCCGTATTTCAAGTTATGGAACAGAAAGTCTGACTCTATCGATACTATCCCTTTTCAGAGGAAAACAAGTGATTTCGTAGTATATTGTCATGCTTCCATTGAAGGTCTCGGTTGTGTGTTGACGCAATGCGAGAAGGTTATTGAATTTGCTTCCTGTTAGTTGAAAGTTCATAAGAAGAACTGCATGACATACAAACCAAAGTTTAGAGTCATTGATTTATACATAAGATATAGAGGAATTACTTGTACGGTACCAAATGTATCACTACACCGACCATAAGAGCCTTTAGTATATCTTTGAAAAGAAGGAGCTGGACATGAGACAACATCATTGGGTTGAGCTGTTGAACGACTGTGACAATATGATGAAGTACCATCTAGGTAAGGCTAATATGGTAGCCGATGCCTTAAGTCGAAAGTAAACACCTAAACTAAAATAAATGCGAGCATTAAAGCTTACCATTCATGCTAGAGTACCGGATCAAATCCATAATGCTCAAGTTAAGGCTTTGAAGGATGAGAATCTAAAGGCTGAGTCCATGAGACACATGGAAAAACAATTAATGAGAAAATCCGAAGGAATTCGTTATTTCATGGGATGAATATGGATTTTTCTGTTCATGAATTTATGATAGCTGGTAATGGATGAAACTCATATGACTCGATATCCCATTCATCAAGGTTCAGGTAAGATGTACAGTGATTTAAAAGTTATGTATCAGTGGCAGAATGTGAAAGGAGATATTGCCATGCATGTAATCAAGTGTTTAAGTTGTTCTAATGTTAAGATGGAATATCCAAGACTGAGTGGTCTACATAATCAACAAGATATTCTAATATAGAAGTGGGAGCAGACATCATTGAATGTCATTTCGAAGTTACCCTGAACTCTCAGTGGATGCAATACCATTTGGTTAATAGTAGATCGCTTGGCGAAATCTGCATACTTCCAAGATATTAGAGAGACCGATGGAATTAAGAAAACTCGCACCTATCTAAGAGAAAAAGTCTCTCGCCATGAGGTGCCAGTTTTTTTTTATTATCTCCGATCGTGACACTCGATTCATTTCTTATTATTGAAGGTCACTTCAAAGTTCATTGGGAACATGATTGGATAGGAGCATGACGTATCATTCGCAAACTGATAGCCAGAAGGAGCATACGACTCAAACTCTGGAAGACATACTGTTAGCATGTGTTATGGATTTCGGTAGTAGTTTAGAAACCCACCCATCTTTGTTTGAGGTTACTTACGATAATAGTTATTACCCGGCGATCAAGGTCGCACTATTTTAGACACTCTATGGAAGTAAGTGTCGATCACCTATTTGTTGGGCATAAGTCAAAAGGAAAGTCAACTTACTGGTCTTGAGCCTGTGCACAACATGATTAAGAAGATCTTACAAATTCGTAATCCCACGGTAGCAGCATGTGACTGAGAAAAGATTTACGCCAACAAAATCCATTGAATACAAAATCCATAACAAGGTACTTCTAAAAGTGTCACCTTGGAAAGGTGAAATTTGTTTTTGGAAAAATGAGAAAAGTTAAACCCATTCTATATTGGATCTTTTGAGATAGTCAAAAGGGTTGGACCAGTAGATTAACATTTCAATTTTCCTAGAGAACTCAGTGGAGTACATAACATGTTACACGTTTCAGACATGAAGAAATGTCTGTCTGATGAAACAGTCATCATTCTTTTAAATGAGAAATAGATGAACATGCAGCTACGATTCATCGAGGGACTATTTGAGATCATGGACCAAGTGGTCAAAAACACTCAAGCATAATTGTACCTTTACTGTTAAAGTTAGTTTGAACTCTAAGTGTGGGCCAGAGTTTACCTTGGAACATGAGAATCATATAAAGGTGAAATACCCGTAGTTTACCTATTCAGAATTTCAGGGCGAAATTCCTTTAACAAGGGGATGATATGACAATTAGGAAATTTTCGTCCGTCTTTTACCAGGGTTAGTTAAATTTCGGGACGAAAGTTCTTTCAACAAGGGGATGATATGACACCTGGCATTTTTAGGTCACTTTCCGATCATCACAATCATGGTTTTCCAATCATACATTCATGCATTTAATATTGTTTACTTAAATGCGTCATTTATTGCACAAACATTCACGAACCTTTCATGTAACGGTAATTCGGAGAATTGCCGGATCGCACACGTGTCTGTCCCTGAACGTTGGTCACTTGTTAAAATAGTTTTCAAACAATCATAATTGGTGTGAAATTATGTGTTATATGATTATGTGATTAAATGTGTAGCTTGGTTGTGAAAATTAGGAATTTTCTGGCATTTACGTGTTTTCGCGCATTTTCGGGTTTTAACGCCTAATTATTATAAATATGCATTTGAACTAGAAAAATGAATATTATTTCATGTTATTAATTTTTTTTTGATATTATATAATCATTTGGAGGTTTTGGTGTACAAAAAGTTCAATCGCATAGCGTTAAAACGATTTTCATAAAAGACGGGGGGCCTTTCTTGTAAGAATAAAGTATAAAACCCAACCCCAACCCTGATCCTCTCATTCCAGCCGTCCCCTTCCCTTTTCCCCACTCTTTTTTCGAAAATATACTCACAAGAACACACACACACGTTTTGCTTTGAATCTTGCATCTAGAGTTGGAATTCGGATGTTTCTTGCATCAAAACACTTGTCGCACGTGATTCCTTGCATCAACAAGTAAGTTTTATGTTTGATTTCATGTTCTTTGATTATCATGATGAACATAAACCCTAGAAATCCAAACTCGAGTCAAAACTTGAAATTGATTGAAATTGATGATTGATTATGTGTTAGTATTCAATATAATGATGTTTGCACGGATTGGTTTTGTGAAATTGTGTTGTTTTGATCAAAACCCGATACTTACTTATAATGGAAACTTTAATTTGGGCTTTTGTATAAATTGTATGAATTAGATGAAATTGGATTGAATTGATGGTTCTAGGATGTTAGTTGATGCTAACGGATGAAAAGTCATGTTTTGAACTTTTGTTTTGGCTTGGTTTTTGAGTACTTTCCATTAAAGGAAAATTTTGGGGTAAGTTGGTTTATAAATGATGATTTATGCATGTTTGATGATATGTGATGATTGTGATATGATGTTTAGAGCATAAGAAAGGATTAGGAATATCCAAATGGTGAAAAAACACATCGTATGAATATGCTTGCTATTTATGTAAACTTTTGTGACTTGATGTGATGAATGATGAGTATGATATATGTAGAACATGTTATGGTGATGTTATTGATGTTGGAATGATCATAGGAGCATGTTAGGAGACTTTGGATTAAATTTGTGAAACTTGTGTTCTTATGTTTTTAAGTTAGGAAAGTTTGGGCATGATGAAGTTCTAGGTTATGTTAACATGTTATAAATGATTGTTGGATATGTTACATGTATAATTGAGATGGTTGTTGTGGTATGATTCATAATCTTAAAATGGATTGCACATGAAGTTCTATGTACAAGGCTTTGAAGATCATTTGTGAAGGTGGTAAAGAGATACAAGATCTCAAAAAGCAAAAACTCAAGAGGCAATTGAAGTTATTTGAGCATCTTTCTGGGGAAACAATTAATCAAATGATGAACAGATTTGTGCAACTAACTACTGAGATGTCTACTGCTGGTATCAAAAATGATCTCAAAGATCTAAATTATAGGCTTCTCAATGCTCTTCCATCTTCATGGAAACAGACAGTTATTCTGATAAAGCATACTGTAAAAGTTTCTTATGGATCTAGATCTTTTGATTGCCAAGATTGAATCAGTTGAGATTGATAAGAGCTCCAAAAACAATGATAGATTTAAGGCCCCGTTCCCGGAACGCTTACAGCTGGTCAATCATTGCACACAAAGCATAAAACATACATTAACTTTACTAAAATATTGCAGCGGAATTCTTTTAAACAAATCATTTCATTTATAGATAATTGCTTTTGCAAAATAATACATCGTTGACGGGTTACAAAATATTCCTCGTTGCATTACATCACAAAAACATTATAATTTAAACAACGGATGCCATCCAAAAATGCCAAGTAGCTGCCCCGTGCCATCCTCAGCAACATTACCTGCCAATTGGAAACACATAAAAGTCAGCGTTGCTGAGTGAGTTCTAGTTTTATAAAATAAAATACTTTTCTTTTGTTTAAAACCATTCTTTCTTTACTTTCGCATGTGATCATACAATATACGTACACGTAGATAATAATTTATTATTATCTTTCGTCATCATTCGTTATCTTTCTTACCGTACCTTACGTACATTCATTAACTTCCGATGACATGTACTGTACCCCGAACATTGTGCACGAAGCTGACCCTTGGGCCTGGGGCAAGTACACTCATCAATATCATTCATCTTTCATTCTGGACCAATGCCATGTGCTATACCCCGAACATTGTGCACGAAGCTGGTTACTGGGCCTGAGGTCTATCATAGACCTCGAACATTATGCACGAAGCTGACTCCAGTACCTAGGGCAAGCGACAAGGGTCCCATACATATGGTCAATCACAAAGATTAGACCCTAGTGTGCATCATTCCGGGGTAGCTAACCCACACACAGTTGAGCTAACACCCTTCATTGGGTGTGAACATCCATACATTGCTTGCAAGACTTTTCATTACTTCTTTCATTAATGCATGCATTCTTTCATTCCTTACGTTCCCTTTTTCATTATCTTCCACTTTACGTTACATAATACTTTCCATTTACTTTCATAATCATACCACGTAAAGCCACGGAAATAATATAATAAGGAACATAAACATAAACATAACCATACCATACATAACATCATCATCACGTCACATATGACATCATAAAGTCAACTTACATTACCCCCGGGAACATCCCAAGTCAAAGCCTACACTTTACATTTCCCCAAAATTTCAGAAAATATTCCAAGTCTTAGGCGCATGGGCACTACGCAGACGCATGGCCTTCTGGGAGCATGGGAACACTTAGGCGCATGGGAAAAGTTCTGGGCGCATGGGCACTATGCAGGCGCATGACCCAACACTTAGTCATTATAGGCATTTCTAGGCGTATGGGTAGTTTTTGGGCTCATGGACACTTTGTCATATTCAGCCTATTCTAGGCACATGGATACTATTCAGGCGCATGGGTTTTGGGCGCATAGGGGGACAGGCAAATTCAACCGTTGGGCGCATGGGCCAAATCTAGGCACATGGGCAACCAACCCATACTAATAACATCATAATCAGTCCCAAATCATCAATTCATCATGTTCTAACTTAGTTCTAGCATTCTAAGCATCATAACATGAACATGGCACAATCATAACATCATAAATCACCCAAATCATAACCCACCCACATTCACACATACACATACTTACGGGTACAAAACCCATTTTTCATAAAAACATACATACATGCATTTCCAGCCCCAAAATCAGTTAAAACATGTAAAAAGGGGGTTCTAGAACTCACCTTAGCAGCCTTCGAGTATGACTTCCTTCAAACCCATTTGCACTATGAGTTCAACCACCTAGAAACCCCCAAAAACACACACCCGAACACAACAAAACACACATAAGCATATAACCGAGGCATTGGCTGGCCAAGAACAACTTAAAACCAAGAATTCTTACCTCGAATTATTGTTCTTCTTCTTCAAACCCGAGATCTTTCTTTGCTCTTTCTCTCTCTAAAATCCGGTGAAAAGAAAATATGCAGAAAGGTGTGGGCGGCCATGCCAACTTTTGTACCAACTTTTTATACTTTTTTGTCTTTTTGACACATTTAGCCCCTTAACTTGGGTTAAATTGTGTTTCTTCCTTTTTCTGCACATTTATATTTCTTTCTCGTCTTTTAAAAAATATCCGGGTGTTACAAGTCCACCCCCCTTATATAGGTTTCGTCCCCGAAACCTGTTATTCCTCAAACAAATGTTGGTATTGCCGCCTTATCTCTTCTTCAGTCTCCCACGTAGACTCGGATCCCTTCCTGTGCTTCCACTGTACACGCACAAGGGGAACCACTTTATTCCTTAACATTTTCTCCTTGCGGTCAATGATTGCCACTGGTTACTCCACATAATTGAGCCTTTCATCAACTTCAATATCCTCCAGTGGAACAACCATATCCTCGCCAGCTAAACACTTCTGCAGATGAGATACATGGAATGTCGGGTGAATTCCACTTAACTCATCGGGTAACTCTAACCTATAGGCCACCTCTCCTACTCGAGCAATAATTTGGAAAGGCCCTATGTATCTTGGGCTCAACTTGCCCCGCTTCCTGAACCGAATGGCACCTTTCCAAGGTGAGACTTTCAGCATAACTCTATCGCCCACCTGGAATTCAATCTGTCTACGTCTCTTATCTGCATACGACTTCTGCCTATCTTTGGCTGCTTTCATAAAGGCTTTGATCTTTTCGAGCTTCTCAGTCATAGCCTTAATCACCTTAATACTTCCCAACTCCTTCTGACCAATATCACCCCAACAAACGGGTGTTCTATATCTCCTACCATATAACATCTCATAAGGGGGCATACCAATACTGGCATGATAACTGTTATTAGATGAGAACTCAGCTAACGGTAAGTGGTCATCCCAACTTCCTCCAAAGTCAATGAAGCATGCCCGAAGCATATCTTCTAGCATTTGAATAGTCCTTTTCGACTGACCATCCGTCTGAGGATGATAAGCCGTGCTAATGTGTAACCTCGTCCCCATCGCCTCATGGAATTTCTTCCAAAATTTAGATGTAAACCGGGTTTCACGATCAGACACAATAGACACCGGTACACCATGACGAGTCACAATCTTTTTGATGAATAGATCCGCTAATCATTCAGAGGAGTACGTCTCGCGGATCGCTAGGAAGTGAGCACTCTTCTTCAAACGATCAACTATCACCTATATGGCATCATACCCTTTCACGGTATGTGGTAACTTCATAATAAATTCCATGGTGATATGCTCCCACTTCCACTCCGGTATATCCAATGGTTGGATCTTCCCGTACGGCTTCTGATGCTCGGCCTTCACTTGCAAGCAAGTAAGACACTTACTCACATACTCCGCTACATCGCGCTTTATACCTGGCCACCAATAATCTTTCTTCATATCTTGATACATCTTTGTAGCACCAGGATGAATGGAGTATCGAGTCTAATGTGCTTCGTCCATAATCCTCCCATGTAAATCCCCGTAACAAGGGATCCACATACGTCCGAATCGGGTTCTAACACCGAGTGTGTTTTCACCCAACTCCGCAACCATACCTCTCATCCTTTCGGAGTTAAGACGATCTTCTTTCAATGCCTCGTCTTGAAACTCTTTGACCTGCTTCATCACATCAGAGGTCATAATCAACTGATAAGCCTTCACCCGAATAGGCTCGGGTCTCTCTTTTCGGCTAAGGGCATCCGCTACTACGTTGGCCTTGTCCGGATGGTAATCGATCTCGTAATCATAATCCTTTATGAGCTCCAACCATCGCCTCTGCCTCATGTTCAGGTCCTTTTGCTCGAATAAGTACTTTAAGCTCTTGTGGTTCGTGAAGATTGTGCACTTCGTTCCGTATAGGTAGTGCCTCCAAATCTTTAGTGCAATGACCATAGCTGCTAACTCCAAGTCATGAGTAGGGTAATTCACCTCATGAACTTTCAATTGTCAAGACGCGTATGCTATCACCTTTCCTCACTGCATCAACACGCAACCCAACCTCGAGTAAGAAGCATCCGAATAGACCACTAAGTCCTCGCTTCCATCGGACAATGATAAAACTGGAGCTTGAGTCAACCTTGCCTTTAACTCCTTAAAAGCACTCTCTTGAGCTTGACCCCATACAAACTTCACATCCTTGCGGGTCAACTTAGTCAACGGAGAAGCTATCTTAGAGAAGTCTTGAATGAATCTTCTATAATATCCCACCAACCCCAAGAAACTACGAATCTTGGATGGAGTCCTTGGAGATTTCCATTGCATCACCGTTTCCACCTTCGCTGGGTCTACCATAATCCCTTCAGGATTCACCACATGACCCAAAAACTGATCTTCGCGCAACCAGAACACGCACTTGGAGAACTTGGCATACAACTTCTCTTTTCTCAACGTCTCTAACACTTCCCGAATGTGACCGGCATGCTCCGCCTCATTCTTCGAATAAATCAGGATATCATCAATAAACACAATCACTGATTTATCTAACATCAGCCGACACACTCGATTCATCAAGTCCATAAAAGCAGCTGGCGCGTTGGTCAAACCAAAGGACATAACGAGAAACTCGTAGTGTCCATAACACATGCGAAAAGCTATTTTAGGAATATCTTGCTCCTTCACCTTCAACTGATGGTAACCAGATCGAAGATCTATCCTTGAGAACCAACTGGCACCTTGGAGCTGATCAAACAGGTCATGAATCCTCGGCAATGGATACCGATTCTTCACCGTCAACTTGTTCAGCACGCGGTAGTCTATGTACATCCTCATACTACCGTCCTTCTTCTTCACAAATAAGATCGGAGCACCCCAAGGAGAGATACTCGGTCTAATGAACCCCTTATCAAGCAACTCCTGCAGTTGCTCCATCAATTCCTTCATCTCGATCGGAGCCAACCGATACGTTGCCTTAGCAACAGGTTGAGCACCGGGTATCAAGTCAATCTGGAACTCAATCTCACAGTCCGGTGGCACACCTGGTAAATCTTCGGGAAACACATCTGGGAACTCACACACAACCGGTACATTCGACAGTTGCGGTGTTGGCGTATCTACATCCTTCACATAGGCCAAGTAGGCACTTCATCCACGCCTCATGCACTTTCCCACCACCGCCATCGAAATCACCTTAGGGATAGTCGTAACTAGATCACCGTAGATCGTCACCAAACTCCCGTCGGGCGTTGTCAGTCGAATCATCTTCTTACGACATATGATATTCGCCTCATAGTCCGCCAACCAATCCATTCCTAGGACTACGTCAAATCCGCCTAAGGTCATCATGAATAGTCTAGCAGGAAATATATGACCCTCTAATTCTATATCGCAGCCTTCTATCAGGTCAACAATCCTGGTAGAGTTACCTATGGCAGTTTCTACATCGAAGGGCTCATCAACACCTCTACTACTAACAGGCAACTTAGCATAGAAAGCAGCAAAAATAAAACTCTTACTAGCACCTGAATCAAATAACATAGAAGCAAGAGTTTGGTTTACTAGAAACGTACCTGACACGACATCGGGGTCCGTCCTAGCCTCCTCCTGAGTCATTGTGAATGCCCTGGCGCTCTCCCTCTGCCCCTCGGTCCCGGTCTTCTTCCCTGCCCCGGAGCTCTCAGCCCTTGGCTTCTTGTATTCTCGACTCATGTGGCCCTCTCCACCAAAGTTAAAGCACCTTGCCACCTTGCACTCTCCGGCCATGTGGCCAGGCTTTCCACACTTGAAGCACACGTTCAATCCCCACCTACACTCCCCGGTGTGCTCCTTCCCACACTTGCCACACCTCTTCGACCTCGCACCGGATGTGACCACACGCCAGTCATCCACCCGTGCATTCTTGTTGTTTGCCGGGGCACCACCCCAACCAAACCTCTTCCCATCCCAGTTTCGGTCACCACCGCCTTTCTTGCTCACCTCAGCCACCACCACTTCCCTCTCGTCGTACTTCCTTCCAGCCAGATCGACCACCGACCTGAACGTACTCGGCCGGGCGGCGATCATATGCCTGCGGATATCCGCCGGCAAGCCTTGAATATACCTCTTGATCTTTTGCGACAGAGGTGTCACCTGATCCGGCACCAACCGTGCCATCTCATTGATTTTAGTGGTGTATTACTGATGCGTCATGGTTCCCGCCTCCAGCTGCAGGAACTCCCTCTCAACCTTGTCGAGCTCCCTATGAGGACAGAACTCCTCGATCACCAGCTTCTTCAACTCTGGCCACCACATTCTTCCAATTGCCCTACTACCCTCGGCTTGGATGATATTGTCCCACCAGCACAGAGCCGAATCCATAAATGAATGAGTGGCAAACTTCATCTTCTGATCCTCCCGGCACTTGCTGATATCAAGTACAGCTTCCATCTCTCTCACCCACCGGTGAGCAGCAGCAGCAGTGCCGTTGCCATCGAAAGTCGGGGGCTTGCATCTTTGAAATGCCCCATAGTTACAGCCTCGTGCTGCCTCCGGCACGGGCTCTTCTTCTTCTTGCTCATCAGTTGAGACAACCGTCTCCGTCCCCGGTTGCTCCCTTACCCCCGAGGACCGGTTCCTCTCCTTCCTTTCCCCTTCTCTTACAGCCTTTATTACTTCGGTCACCACAGACGGTAAGATCGTCTGCATGACCTGATGAACCTCCTCTACAACAGCCCCCTTCTTCGAGGCCCTTAAGTTAGCACTCTCGTCACCGCCCTTTGGATGAGGGGTCTCGGGCTCTTCATGAGCCACCTCTTCATCTCTAGGCCTTCCTCTCGTGACCCGTGGTCCAGCACCACGTCCACCACGACCTCCACCTCGAGAAGCCTTCGAAGATCTACCACCAGCCATCCTCTAACACGCTATAGGATTCAAACACTAACATGGTCATTCAAGGTAATAGCTTAGTTTATGTCAAGTATAGTAAGTTCCTAATTACAGTGGCCAGTTGTGATTAGCCACTTACTTTACTCTTCATACCCTAAGCATTTCCAATCCTGACTTCATCAGAATCTAAATCTACTAAGAAGCACATAAACCACATAACATGCGCACATAATACCGGTTATCATTAAAGAAAATACCTGATGGTACATAGCTACTCGGACTGGCATCCCTTCCCTTTGTCCCATTTTTAGTTTAAGTTTAGGTTTCTTTTGAAAATTTTAACCCGTTTCACTTAAACTTTGGCTCTGATACCAACTTGTAAGGCACCGTTCCCGGAATGCTTACAGCTGGTCAATCATTGCACACAAAGCATAAAACATACATTAACTTTACTAAAATATTGCAGCGGAATTCTTTTAAACAAACCATTTCATTTATAAATAATTGCTTTTGCAAAATAATACATCGTTGACGGGTTACAAAATATTACTTGTTGCATTACATCACAAAAACATTATAATTTAAACAACAGATGCCATCCAAAAATGCCAAGTAGCTGCCCCGTGCCATCCTCAGCAACATTACCTGCCAACTGGAAACACATAAAAGTCAACGTTGCTGAGTGAGTTCTAGTTTTATAAAATAAAATACTTTTCTTTCATTTAAAACCATTCTTTCTTTACTTTCACATGTGATCAAACAACATACGTACACGTAGATAATAATTTATTATTATCTTTCGTCATCATTCGTTATCTTTCTTACCGTACCTTACATACATTCATTAACTTCCGATGACATGTACTGTACCTCGAACATTGTGCACGAAGCTGACCCTTGGGACTGGGGCAAGTACACTCATCATTATCATTCATCTTTCATTCCGGACCAATGCCATGTGCTATACCCTGAACATTGTGCACGAAGCTGGTTACTGGGCCTGAGGTCTATCATAGACCTCGAACATTATGCACGAAGCTGAGTCCAGTACCTAGGGCAAGCGACAAGGGTCCCATACATATGGTCAATCACAAAGATTAGACCCCAGTGTGCATCTTTCCGGGGTAGCTAACCCGCGCACAGTTGAGCTAACACCCTTCATTGGGTGTGAACCTCCATACATTGCTTGCAAGACTTTTTATTACTTCTTTCATTAATGCATGCATTCTTTCATTCCTTACGTTCCATTTTTCATTATCTTCCGCTTTACGTTACGTAATACTTTCCATTTACTTTCATAATCATACCACGTAAAGCCACGGAAATAATATAATAAGGAACATAAACATAAACATAACCATACCATACATAACATCATCATCACATCACATATGACATCATAAAGTCAACTTACATTACCCCCAAGAACATCCCAAGTCAAAGCCTACACTTTACATTTCCCCAAAATTTCAGAAAATATTCCAAGTCTTAGGCGCATGGCCTTCTGGGTGCATGGGAACACTTAGGCGCATGGGAAAAGTCCTGGGCGCATGGGCACTATGCAGGCGCATGACCCAACACTTAGTCATTATAGGCATTTCTAGGCGCATGGGCAGTTTTGGGCGCATGGACACTTAGTCAAATTCAGCCTATTCTAGGCACATGGAAACTATTAAGGCGCATGGGTTTTGGCCGCATGGGGGACAGGCA
The DNA here is from genome assembly GCA_025506505.1 of Flaveria sonorensis. Taxonomy (NCBI): domain Eukaryota; kingdom Viridiplantae; phylum Streptophyta; class Magnoliopsida; order Asterales; family Asteraceae; genus Flaveria; species Flaveria sonorensis. Next base: position 14,013,828 of record CM046438.1, on the reverse strand, counting down.
AATTCAACCGTTGGGCGCATGGGCCAAATCCAGGCGCATGGGCAACCAACACGTACTAATAACATCATAATCAGTCCCAAATCATCAATTCATCATGTTCTAACTTAGTTCTAGCATTCTAAGCATCATCAAATGAACATGGCGCAATCATAACATCATAAATCACCCAAATCATAACCCACCCACATTCACATATACATATACTTACGGGTACAAAACCCATTTTTCATAAAAACATACATACATGCATTTCCAGCCCCAAAATCAGTTAGAACATCTAAAAGGGGGTTCTAGAACTCACCTTAGCAGCCTTTTAGTATGACTTCCTTCAAACCCATTTGCACTATGAGTTCAACCACCTAGAAACCCACCAAAAACACACACCCGAACACAACAAAACACACATAAGCATATAACCGAGGCATAGGCCGGCCAAGAACAACTTAAAACCAAGAATTCTTACCTTGAATTCGAATTCTTGTTCTTCTTCTTCAAACCCAAGATCTTTCTCTACTCTTTCTCTCTCTAAAATCCGATGAAAAGAAAATATGCAGAAAGGTGTGGGCGGCCATGCCCACTTTTGTACCAACTTTTTATACTTTTTTGTCTTTTTGACACATTTAGCCCCTCAACTTGGGTAGATTGTGTTTCTTCCTTTTACTGCACATTTATTCTTTCTTTCTCGTCTTTTAAAAAATATCCAGGTGTTACAATAGAGCTGCTTCAATGTCTCAGTATACGTATGTTGCATCTCCAGCTAACATAGTGGAGAATGCTTTTCTGGCAAAAGATGATAACTCACTAGAAGACGAGGGTGATTTGTTCGTTGGAGCTGGTTTCTTTACATATTCTTCTTACACAAGTGCTCTTGTTTATACAACTTAACCTCAAACTCAATCTCCTCCTAAAACTCAAACTTCTAAACCTCAAACTGAGACTTCATCTTCTAACTCTGTTAAAACTAGCAAAGTTAAAGATGTTATTAATATCCTTCTACAGGATGATGAGTCAAAATATGCTTTTACTACTTTTATGGCAAGTTTTCAAGCTTATCAAGGTAGTCATCTAACCCAATTAGATCTTCTTTTGCAGGATTTGTTTGAGATGGATCCAGATGATGTGGAAGAGATGGACTTGAATTGGCAGATGGTAATGATTGCTTACAGAACTCAGAAACACTCATATGTTAACAGGAATTACAAGCCCAGTGCAAACAAAACTGTTTGCTTTGATAAATCAAAATCAAGGTGTTTCAACTGCAACAGTTATGGTCATTTCTAAAAGGAATGTAAAGCTCCCAGAAACCAAGGAGGAAATGGTCAAGCAAGTTCTAGCAGTCAAAGAAACCAACAGCAGTCTCAAAAGACCTTTCAAAAACCTTATCAGAGTCTTCCTATGCCAGAACTTAAAGATTAATCAAAATCATCTGAAGAGCCAAAGAAAGCTCTTATTGTTATCATCAAAGATGGATATGACTGGAGTGCTTATGCTGAACAATTTACCGCTGATCTAACCTCTAGTTTATCTCTTGTTGTAGATATTCAAAACGAAGACTGGTCTGAAGATAATGATCCTAAGGCTGATGGTGATTCAGAAAATGATGATGAAGACTATGACTGGAGTGACAAATCTGACCCAAAAGAAGATTTAGAAGAGATTGCACTTATGGCTTAGTCTGACCAACCAAAGGTTGAGAATTCATCATCTGACTCTAAGACTTCTTCTTCAAGTTATCCTAAAATTCCTGTTGAAGTCAGAGAGAAAATGTGCACAAAAGCATCTTTTGATCAAGTTGAGCATTACAGAACATATTTATATAAGATCTGTGATAAACTTAAACAAGAAGAAGTAATGTATAACAAACTGAAAAATGATCACAAAGTCTCTAATGAAAAGATCCTATCTCTACAAACCTCATGGAACAAAACTCTAAAAGAACTTGAAATTGTTAAAAAACAATTTGAGGAGATGACTAAAAATTTAGAAGAGGAAAAATTAGCTCATGTTGCAACTTAGGTGGATCTAGCTAAAGTTAAAAGTTCTAAAACTATTGTTGAACAGCTGGTAAGTGAGAGGAAAGACAAAAACCAAACAAGTCTAGGTTTTACACATGAACCAATGCCTGAATCTATCACAAACACTCTGCTAGAAAACTTTAACACACATGATCACTCACTTGAAAACAAAGCTAAGCTAAAAGCATTTCAAAACAAGAAAAAGAATTCTGAAAGTGATGAAGAGAAAACAAATGTTGAGATATTTGAGGAACAAGATTCTGAAAAGATTAAAATGGTCATCCAGTGAAAGTTAAATCTTACGAACCACAACCAAAGAATAAGAAAATGTTTGTTCCCAAAGAGCATGTTGTTGAAGAAATCATTGTTAAGAATGACAAACAAAACTCAAAGAATAAAGAGAAAGCAAAACTAGATGAAGTAACATCTGAAGATTCATTTTCTTACGGATTAAACAATCCAGACTTTATCAAATGGCAGAAAGAACAAAAAGATAAAGAAAATGCAAAAGAGTCTTCTACTGAAGATGTTCAATCCCAAAGAAGGAGAAGGAAAAATGCTAAATCTAACTCCTTTCAAAATAAAAGTCAAAACAATCAAACTCAAAGAACAAATCAAACTAATCAATTTAAACCAGTAAAGTTTGTATCTACAGGTACTTTTGACATGAACGAAATTCTAGAAATCAAATCTAACTCAAAGAACAAATCTAACTTTGATATGAAAATAGGTTCAGGTCCAAAGTCTTCTGCTGTTAACAAAAGATTTGTATCTAAAGAATCTAGGAATGGTGTTAAAGAACAAAAGTCCAAACCCAAATATCAAAAGAACAAATTCTCAAATCAAAAACAACAAATTAACTTTATAACTCCTAAATCAAAACAAGGATCAAATATGGCTTCCACATCTAAAGTTAATCAATAGATGTTTAAATTTCAACAAAGGTACTATGAAATATGTGATATGTACAATCATAAGACTGATGAATGTTTCTTTAATAGGTACTGTCACATTTGTGATATGAAAAACCATTCAACAACTGATTGTTATTTCAACAAGTATTGTACCATTTATGATGAAAGAAATCACAACACTAAGAATTGCTACTTCAGAAGGAACTCGCCAAGAAATGGATATGTAAATCCACAATTTCAAAGAAATCAAAGTGTTGGTTTTCAAAGATTGAAAAAACAACTTTCCTTAGGCTTTAGATCCTTTCGAAGAATTAATTCTGAATATGATGATTCTTATGCTGAGAAAACAAAGAATTATAATCAAAGAAAATTCATTCCATGATCTGTGAGAATGAACAACGCAAACTTTGGTAATCAAACTTTTTCAAAAAATGTTTTTACTAATGGTTTTAATAACCTTGATGACGATCTTGAAAAACGCTATCATGCTTTGCGGATTAAACAAATCAAAGATAATCAAAAATTTGTTAAAAACAGAATTGGTAAATTTACACAACAAAAGAAGCCTGATTTGAATAAGCTTCATTTTAAACAATTTACCATTGTTGATAAATTTGGCAAGCCCAAGACCATATCGTCTTGGGTTGATAACTCAACTTAAAATTTCTTTGAAATGCATGTACGCTCAAGAAGACCTCTTAACACGTGGAATGTTGATAGTGGGTGTAGCCAGCATATGACAGGCAACCATGCCTTGTTGCAAGATTTTACGTTAAAAGATGATTTTTAGTTTTTAGGTCCTAGATTAGTCTCGTGGCAATGTAAGAAACAAACACATGTCTCCGTTTCAATCGCAGAAGCTGAGTATATATCTGCTTCAGCAGAATGTTCTCAAATCCTTTGGTTACAAAACCAACTGCTGGATTACAAGTTCAATTTTTTAAAAACTCCTATTTACATTGATAACACTGCTGCTATGTTTATTACAGCTAATCCTGTCCTGCACTCAAAAAAAACATATCAAAATTCGATATCATTTTTTCAGATATAACTCTGAAAAAGGTTTAATCATTTTGATTCAAATCACAACTGAAAAACAGTTGGCTGACCTATTTACAAAAGCCTTTTTACCAGGTCGATTTGAATATTTGGTCGAGTCAATTGGACTTATTAATCATGTTTAAAAAACTAGTTTTGAGTTTAATTCAGTTGTCTGATTCATTAAAAATGATAAGAACTCTCCCTTAGATTAATCATGAATATAGAGAAACTGTCAAAGTTAACTACCTGATTGTATATATTGTATGTGCATATTCTATAGAAAACTGCAAAATCAAAATAGAAAAATATAAAACAAAAACACAAAAATAGAGTTTTTCTTGTTAGTTAATTGTTTAGGACTGAATCTATCTTTGCAATTTGTGAGAAATGATAGATACATTAGTTCTAATCAGTTGCATACTTCACTCGCTACTAAAGTCTGACGTGATCAGATATGATATGCAGGTAAGCTCATGCAATTATATTGAAAAAGTATATTCTTGTAATCAAACTAAATCAATCATGCATTCATTTTTGTCCATTTTAGTAACAATGAGTAGTGTTGACTTGTCAGATTGATTGCTTGTAAAGTCATAAACTCACACCTAGTAGCGATATGAATAACCATTAAGCTCTAATTATTTAAAGCATCTATTCACTTCTCTGTTATGAGTTATCATAGACCTGAGGTGATGAGATATCCTTTGTTGTAAGTCATTACAGACCTGGATATTCTCAATTGATGCAAAAGATGCCAATGTGCATAATCTAAACATGAGATCTGGTTATAAGTATATGTCAGGTTAACAAGTTGAGAAAAGTGATTTCTTGCATATCTTGACGAGGGTTGAGTATCTTGCCAAAAGCACTCATTTTTTAGAAAAGTGACTTACATAACATCATATCTAATCGTACCTTAATCAATCCAAGAATTGAAAAAGTAAGTGTGCTGAGTATCTTGCCAAAAGCACTCATTTTTTGTCTTAGATCTCGTGTCTCCTTTGCTGCAGAAATGCTGACCTGGAACACACTTGATCAGGATTTAATCATTGTCTATGACTATTCATCATTTTATTTTCTTTTAATGTACTGATCTTAACTGGTATGATCTCACTACAGGCATGTGATTCTAATGTATATAATAAATTTTATTCTGCTTTAATTTTGATTTTTGCATGATTTTCTGTGTACAGGCATGTTGATAATGATTGGTTTGCTCTAATTGCAAAATAAAAGAAACTTTTAAGTTTGTAAACTTGAAATTTAGGGGGAGTAAAAATTGTAAAAGAAAAAATCAATGGAAAATTTTCCAAAAGTGGAAAATCAAGAATAAAGTGTTTTGAATGAAAGGATGAAGCTGCAATTTCAAGCATGTGTGTGTTTGATATGATGTAAAAATAAACCTGAAAAAGAATTCAAATTCAGTGGAAAAGCTTCTTGCAAACAAAATGAGACTATTTGTTTTGTAAAAGTTATATAGAGACTAAAATGACTGGAAATTGTTTTTGATAATAAAATAAAAATAAAAGTTTGAATGTCAAAAAATGTTAAAATTTAAGGGTCCTTAATGCAAATTTTGAGTGATTGTCAAAAAATTGACTACGTTGAAAAAATTATGTGTGAACAGTGCTAATATGCTTAAATAGTGTTCAGATGGATGGTGTGAAATTTCAAGTGTCAAGACTCATGGAAGGGTTCTCATGTGCCTGAATAATACTCATAAGTCTAAATCAGGAGTATGATGAATTTCAAAAAATTGTGCAAGTGTTGGGGTTTCATTCTATGCTCATGCGCCAAAGCAGTTGTCATGTGTCTGAAAAATTAGTTAAGTGTTGGGCGTATGAACTATGCTCATGCGCCTAAACAGTACCAGACTTCCAAGTGTTAGTCTCATGCACTTGAACAGTGTCCAAGCACCTAAACAGTGCTTATGCGACTGAATAGTGCTTATGCCTCTAAACCTCATGCGCATTCACAATGCTCATGTGTCTGAAAACTTAGTGTGAAATTTAGTCTCATGCGCCTTCACAGTGCTCATGCGCCTAAAATTTACACACACATATATATACAGCACTTGTGTAGTTTTCATTCACTCGTTCACAAACTCAAACACTCTGATTCACTCACTCGAACACCCGATACACTCATTCATTCAACATTCAATTGTTATCGGTTAATCTTTGTGATATATAGGTATCACAAGAGAATTTTATTTCCGAGGAGTCTTCACTTGAAGTTATCAAAGTTGTTGCTGATTCACCTATTCATGTGCCAGATGAAGGTGGAAGATCAACAAAAATGCTACAGTCCTTTCTGAGATCTTGAATGCTGAGCAGATCATAGAATCTTTGAAAGAAGTTCAAGTCTGCATTCAAGAAGGCTTTGTGAGAGTTGGAACTCCACAAATAGAAGCCCGTGTTCAAGATCAAAGATGAGACAAAAGAGTTCAATGTGGACTGAAGACAATGTAAATCTTAGAAGGAGTATTGTTGAAGCTTCTAGAAGATTATCATTTTGTCTTTATGTGCTTTTTTGACAAAGTATAGGGACTTATTTTGTAAATATATGTTTCTTTGTTTCTTGATAGTATAAATAGGATGTTTTATGTATTTTGTAAAAAAGGGTGTTAGTCAGTGAGTCAGTTAATGAACTGTAACCCTTACACATTGTATTCTGTGCATTTGCTATCAATGAAATTTAGGAATTTTTTGATGTAATTGCATTTGTTTGATTATTTTGTGTTTGAATTGATCATTGCGTTACGATATCATCATAGATTCGATCCTTTTGAACCGATCAGTTGAGTTCTGGTTCAATTCAGTTTCATGCGAAAACCTATCTTGTCGTGCGAAAAGTTGAATCTGAAAAAGTTAATGTTTTCACGCGAGTACTTGACTTTTTCGTGCGAGAAGTTTAAATTTTCAAAATTTTTCTAAATGTGAAAGTTTTTCTAAGTATGAAAATTTTATTGAATGCTTATACAAGTAGTGGCTTATCTTGGAGATGTTCAAGAAGACAAGGCATTATTCAAATCTTTGATTGATGGACTTAAGACATCGAGGATTCATCACGCTATCACAGGTAATCCCACCATCTACACAGTTGTGATTGATTAGTTCTAGCAAATGTTTGCCCATGAGAGAGATGAGCTTGGTGAACCATGTATATCTGCCACATTTAAAGGCAAGAGGATTGTTATCACTACCGAAGTGATAAACAGTGTTCTACTATTGGAGGATCAGCCTAATGCACCCGTCAAGATTGATAACGACGTGGCTAGAGATTGTCTGAAAAGAATGGGGTATGATCACAGATATCCATCTTTGGAGAAGTACTTACCTCCATTCTGGAAGTACCTATTTCATGTGGTGATACACTGCCTTAGTAACCTAAAGGCCAACATGGATAGTTTAAGTGTTGTTTTCAGATCCCTGCTGATATCCTTAGTTGATGATCTACTTTATAGCATATCCAAAGCTATCTTCTCAGAGATGTAAAAGAATGTGATAGCTACTATAGGGAAGAAGTTCATTATGTATCCCTGATTTATACAGCTGATAGTGAATGCTGCTCACCCTGAGCTAGCAGTATCTGATTCATCTACCTATGTCGTTATGGTGATGAAGAAAGATATATTAACTTACTTATTTGGAGCAAGGGGGAATGCATGGGATGGCACTCATTTTGCCAAACTTGGAAGATTTATAGAGGGTTATCAGGGAGAGGCATAACAAGCTGAAGAAGTTGCTCCTCAAGCTGAGTAAGCAGGCCCATCATCCAATGTTCTTGAAGATGCACCTGGTAGTTCTCAACCAGCTGGCATGTCGATAGATGTTGAGATCGATTGGAAACGTACCCTATGTTCTGCAAGAACATCCCAGAGTGCAAGAAACACCTGCCAAATGCACTGCTGAGGAACGTGATGCTGATTTTGTTCCTGAAGATTCACTAACTACTCAAGGAAGAAAGAAGAGAATGGCCAAGAAGATAGTTGACAGTCCATGTGGTAGGGGTAGAGGACGAGGAGTGTTACAAAAGCATTGGACCCCAGTGATTGTGTCGACAGATGAAGATGTGCCTATATCAGAGATTCCAGTCACAGTTAGTACACCAATAGAAAGTCTAGTGATTGTTACAGAATCAACTACTGTAACATCATCTGTCATGCCCACTATTGATGATGTGTTGAGTACTCCTTTGAGAGGTCAAGGGAATGATGAGTCTGTATGTATGGAAGTTTTTCTAAACACTCCTCCTGTGCAAAGACATGGTGCTAGTGCTTCAACTGGTTCACCTACATGTATTACTCTCGAAGATTGTGTACATACCTTAGAGAGGGAGATGTTAGAGAAAACATAGATTATTGATGATATGCTAAGATAGTTGTTTGAGAAAGATGAAAGGATAAAGAATCTTGAACATCAGCAACATTTCATATTCAGCTATGTTCAAATTCTAGAGTAGAACCTAAGAGATCTCACTTCCCGTGTGCCATTCTCGTCTACACAACAACATACCACAGAAGTTGGAGAATCATGTGGATAGCAAACTACTGATCTTGAAGTTGCTCAAGATCCTGCTGATACTATAGAGCATGATGTTAATCCTGTTATTACAGAAAGGACAACAGAGATTACTAATGTTGATCAAGATCCACCTATCACTGATCATACTATGGCTATTAAGGATCAACCTGTGGTTTTTACTAGAGAGGCGTTTGTAGAGCCTGAACATGATATACCAATTCTTGAGCCAACTAATGATGATTATGGCTTGAACTTGGTTGATTATGGCTCTGGTAATGAAGAGGAGGTTGATGATGATGATGATAAAGATGATGATAGTGATGATAGTGATAAGGGTGATGATAGTAAGAAAGACGATAAGAAAGATGATGATGATCAAGGCGGAGATATGGGTTCAGCAGCCTGTCCTTTTGGTTTGTCGGGTACTGATAATGTCTCCAGACCAAGCCCCGATGACTCAGTTGACTATTCACCTCTAGATCCCGCTACTGAAGAAGCCTACGAGAAAGAATTTTATACTTTCCAGTCAAAAGATTATTCCTGCTACTGAAGAACCCGGGTCCTCCTGCCCAGAAGCCCTTGTCTTTAACCGGTTGAGCTAAGCCCAGTTTGTGTTATGGAATAGAAAACAAAATTTAAAACTCTTTTGCAGAAAATCCCCAAATTCAACCCACGAACCCTAAGTTTAAAAATCAAATTAATTGAACATCGATTCGAAGTTTAAACTCAAATTAATCATGGGGCTTTTGTTCGCCATGTAAAATCGAGTTGTTTCATGTAATCAATTTACCTGATTCGAAGTTGAACAGGTTGAAATAAATTAGAACAAGGTCGCGATTGTTCTTGGATCGAATGCCGAATGTGAGTGTGTTTTTATGAAATTGAGGTTGCAGAGAGTTTAGGAAACCTATTTCAAGCAAAAGCCCTCAAATTTATAGGTTCAATTCGAGCTCAAACATGTCCAACGGCTATAAGCTTTAAGGTCGGCCGTTTCAGGTTGATTTCAATGGCTTTAATGTTGTTCCAGGCGTGTTTATCATCCCATTAAGTTTCTAGTGATTAACCGATGATTTATGAACGATTAATTTGATGATTATGATGCTTTAAGGTTAAAATCCGTTTTGAAACTCTAAGGTAATCGGTTTCGTTTTGTATGTTATCAAACTCAATGCTACTTTCGAATTAAAACATATCCCCATGTTCGAATCCTGTTCTCGAGCCGGTTAGATTTACTTTTAGGTTTTAAAATTGGGTTTTGGGGGTCGCCGGAGTTTGACCGGCGGTGGCCGGAGTCTCGGCCGGGAAAACGGGGATGGGGGTTGGGTTTTTAAATATTACACTTAGGTCCCTGTGGTTTATAAGTTAACATATTTAGACAAAGTTTAAGTTTTGTTTCAAAACTGAATTTACAGTTTGGTCCCCAGAGTTTTAAATTTTATTATTTTATACACAACACTATAAGTTTAAAGTTTTAAAATAATACAACTTATATTTTTTTTACTTATCTTCAAGTTCAACACTTGTTAAAATTATTAATTGTTATTAGTATTATTATTTTATCATTTTATTGTTATTTTCATTATTAATTTTAACATTTTCTTTTACGCTTGTTATTATTATTATTATTATTATTATTATTATTATTATTATTATTATTATTATTATTATTATTATTATTATTATTATTATTATTATTATAGTTATCATTAGGTACCAAATTATTTAATTATAATACGATTTCAAAGAGTTACAAATAAGTCCTCGTACTTGCATTAATAACAATTAAACCCTTACAAGAGATAACGGAATCAATAACGACTAAATTAACAAATACACGAGAGGTCACAGTCACCCCAACTTTAAGGAATTTCGTTCCGAAACTAAAGCCAAAACTATACAAAAAGAAAGGGGTATTTCTTCTTCATATGATCATCGCGTTCCCAAATGAACTCAGCTCCACGTTTGTTTTCCCAACGGACTTTGACGATCGGTGTGGTAGATGTACGGGTGTTCTTCAACGTTCGATCCATAATCTCGATAGGCTTCTCAACGAAATGCAATGACTCGTCAATTTGGATTTCCTCCAAAGGAACATGCAAACTCTCATCGGCTAGGCCTTTCCTCAGGTTTGAGATATGGAAGACAGGATGAACCCCGCTAAGTTCGGAAGGTAATTCTAGTTTGTAAGCCACTTTCCCAATTCTTTTCAGAATTTTAAAAGGTCCTACAAAGCGTGGGGCTAACTTGCCCTTCTTCCCAAAGCGAACAACACCCTTCCATGGAGAAACCTTAAGAAGAACCATATCGTTGACTTGGAACTCCAACGGTTTGCGTCTTCAAGGTTATTTCGGATTTTGGAGACTTTGTCGGTCATTTCTTGAATAAGTTTTGGTCCAGTAATGAAATTCTCACCAATGTCAGTCCAGCAGATCAGAGAACGACATTTACGACCATAAAAAGCCTCAAATGGTGCCATCTTGATACTCGAGTGATAACTATTGTTTATACGAAAATTCTGCTAACGGCAGATGCGTATCCCAGTCACCACCAAACTCAAGAACACAAAGACGTAGCAAGTCCTCAAGGGTTTGAATTGTTCACTCGGTTTGACCACCCGTTTGAGGATGGTAAGCCGTGCTTAAATCCAGTTGAGTACCCAAAAGTTCTTGCATAGAAGACCAGAAATGTGAAGTGAAACGAGCATCACGATCGGAAATAATATGCAACGGCACGCCATGACGACTCACAATTTCATCGATGTAGATGCGAGCCAAACTTGAAACCTTGTAAGTGTCTCGTATTGGTATGAAATGTGCCGTTTTGGTCAAACGGTCAACAATCACCCATATACTATCATGGCCACGAGAGGTTCGTGGTAACTTGGTTATGAAATCCATAGATATATGTTCCCATTCCCACATAGGGATTTCGGGCTATTCAAGTAAACCACTATGCCGTTGGTGTTCAGCTTTAACCCTTGCACACATGAGACACTTGGAGACATAAGATACAATATCCCTCTTCATTCCTGGCCACCAATATTGGCCACGCAGATCCATATACATCTTATCAGACCCGGGATGAATAGAATATCATGTTTGATGAGCTTCGTTCATGATGAAGTGATGGAGATTATTACGATTTGGGATCCAAAATTGATTCAAGAAGTACCACATGCCATTCGGTTTTGTTTCCAGTTGTGATCAAATGTTAAACGCCAAATCTTCATCTTTCCCTTCCTCGGTTAACGCCGCCTGTTGAGCCTCGCGGATGCAAAACTCAAGATCACTATCAATCCTTATGTTTTGAAGTATGGTAGTGGCCTCGCTAAAATCCACATGAATCTTGGTATCAAACTCCCCTAACGTGTCAAACCATTGTCTTCGATCTCGGATTTCTTGAAGTGAGACTGTCTTGTTGTGGATCTTGCGACTCAGCGCGTCGGCTACAACATTCGCCTTTCCAGGATGATAGCGAATGTCGCAGTCGTAGACACTAATCAACTCAACCCAACGTCTTTGTCTCATGTTGAGATCCTTTTGATTGAACACGTGTTGGAGACTCTTGTGGTCGGTGTAGACTATACATTGCGTCCCATAAAGATAATGCTGTCAAATCTTCAAACCAAATACCACGGCACCAAGTTCGAGATCGTGAGTTGTGTAGTTCACCTCATGAACCTTCAATTGTCTTGACGTGTAAGCTATGACCTTGCCTCGTTGCATGAGAACACAACCAAGGCCTTGACTAGACGCATCGCAGTACACAGTGAAATCATCGTTTCCATCGGGGAGCGTTAAGATAGGAGCATTACACAGCTTGCGTTTCAGTGTCTCGAAAGTCTCTTCTTGTTCGGGTCCCCATTCAAAAAGTCTATTCTTTTGAGTTAGCGTCGTAAGCGGTTTAGCAATCTTCGAAAAGTTTGCAATGAACCTACGGTAGTAACCCGCTAAACCCAGAAAAGAATGAACCTCGGTTGGGGTCGTGGGAACACATCAATTCTTCACGGCTTCTATTTTTGCAGGGTCGACGTGAATTCCTTGGCTATTCACCACATGTCCTAGGAATTAAACTTCCTCGAGCCAGAATTCGCACTTTGAGAACTTGGCATGTAGTTGTCCCTTCTTTAAAAGATCGAGGACTTGACGTAAATGCCATTCGTGATCGGTCTTTGTCTTGGAATAGATGAGAATATCATCAATAAACACGATCACGAATTTATCCAAGAACGGTTTACATACTCGATTCATGAGATCTATGAAGACAGCAGGTGCATTAGTCAAGCCAAAAGGCATAACCATGAACTCATAATGTCCATATCGAGTACGAAACGCGGTCTTTGGAATGTCGTTGTCGTGAACACGTAGTTGATGATACCCAGAACGTAGATCGATCTTTGAGAATTGTGTAGCTCCTTGAAGTTGATCGAAGAGATCATCGCTTCTAGGAAGAGGGTATCGGTTCTTGATAGTGAGTTTGTTGAGTTCCCGATAGTCGATGCACATACGGAATGAACCATATTTCTTCTTCACAAATAGCATGGGTGCACCCCATGGTGAAGAGCTAGGTCGAATAAAACCCTTATCGGTCAACTCTTGCAGTTGACTAGCTAGTTCTTGCATTTCAGACGGTGCAAGACGATAAGGTGACTTAGCCATGGGGTTCGCACCAGGAATCAAATCGATTTTGAACTCAACTTCTCGCATGGGAGGCAACCCACTAAGATCCTCGGGAAACACCTCGGGAAAATCTTGTACGACAGGAATATCCTTCAATCCCTTCCCCTTGGCTTTCGTGTTAACTACGTAAGCCATGAAAGCTATGTAGTTTTTACTCAAGCACTTTCGGGCCTTGATACAAGACATGAGTTTGAGTCTTTGGGATGATCTCTCCCCAAAGACTTTTAAGGTATCACCCAATGGTAAAGGAATGCGAATTCACTTCTCGAAGCATATAATTTCCACGTGTTGTTTGGCTAACCAATCCATGTCGATAATGATGTCGAAGCTCCCCAGTTTAATAGGAATGAGGTCGATAAGGAAATCGTGCTCGTTAAGACTTAAGACACAATCGCGTATCACGATGTCGACTTCAATAGATTTGCCATCGGCTACTTCGACCATAAAGGATCTTTCTAAGTTAGAATGCGGCTTAGAAAGAATAGGCTCGAACTCTAAAGACACAAAACTCTTATCCGCACCCGAATCAAAAAGTACAGAGGCATATCTATTATTTACAAGGTACATACCTGCTCAGATAATAAACTATCATTGGCACATGGAAGGCAGGCAGGAATTTTACAAGATAAAAGAACAATTAAAGGAAAATAGAGACGTACCATTCACTACGTTGTTGTTGGCTTGGGCTTGGTTGGCATTGATGTTGAAAGCCCTTCCTCGAGCCGGTGGCACATTTCCCGTAATGGGAGGACATTGTGGATGGAAATGCCCAGTTTCTCCACAGTTCTAGCAGGCTCGATTAGCAACCATTGCAGCATCATTCGGGGCACGATGGCAAGTAGCCACCAAATGACCATACTTTCCACACAACGAGCAGATTCAACAAGGAGTGTTCCCCGCATGATGGTACTTGTAGGTGTTGCACATCGGGTACGGTCCAGTGTAAGCCCTTGCCATGGGTGTTTGATTTGTTGTGACAGCTTGTCTTTGAGGGACATTTGGTGCTATCACAGCATAATTGTGGGCTGGTGTGAACTTACGCTTCTTGTCTTTGAATGACGACTCAGCTTTCACCTCCTTTGTTGCTTCGGGAGTCACCTTCACAGTTGACTTGGCACCCTTCACCGTCAAGGTACCAGCCTTAATATGGTTTTCAGTAAGCTGGGTGGTGATATTGATCGCCTCCTCCAAAGTTTTGGGCCTACTTCCCACCACAGCATCTTGGATTTGAGGCGGTACCCCCTTGATAAATTTCTCGATGTTGCGGGGTACGGTATCCACCATGTGTGGTAGAAGCATGCTCAGTTCGTGATGATGGGTAGAGTATGTCAAATGGTTTCCATTGTCCTGTTTAAGGTTCCAGAACTCATCCTCCAGTTTCTGCAATTCACTTCTCGGGTAGAATTTTTGGACCATTAAGTCCTTAAACTCCTCCCAAGACAACGCCAGGGCAACTTCAGCACTTTGGTTCCTTTTCTCACTATTCCACCATGTAAGCGCCCGTTGTTGCAGAACACTTGCAGCATAGCGGACCTTGAGCTCCTCGGGACACTCGCTGTTGATGAACGTGTTTTCCATACTCTCGAACCACTTGAGAAGTCTAGTGGCTCCTTCTTTTCCACTAAAGCTAGTGGGTTTGCATGAGTTGAAGTGCTTGAACGTGCAGGTATGGTTGTTCCTTGGTTGTTGCTATTCTCCCCATGACCATTGTTGCCATCACCACCATTGTTTCCATTGGCGTTGTTGCTGTTATTGCCATTAAGGTGCTACTAAGTTTAGCAACCATCGTCAGGAGTACAGCAGCCATTTGATGGGTGATCATCGCGTCAAGTTTGAGGTCGGAAGTAGCACGCTTTCCTTGGTGACGAGACATTCTGTAAGATAGAAATAAAGGAAAATATTAGAATTCGGTAATAAACCAGTTCAAGAAATCAAGAATTTTTTATATTTACAAATATAACCAAGATGGTTCCATTTGGTACCACATAGCCAATATGAACATGGACACGTTGAAGTGACTTAATCCCGATTACCTTGGGGAAGATGTGTATGTTGACCATAATTTAGCACTTATCCCGGAAATCCCCAGGTAAGCATAATAGGTCTCGCAATGAGATTTATATGAAATGCTTGCCTTAGCCCGAGGGCCTTTTGCTAGGAAATCCAGAATACAGGTGTTTATGTGTCACACACTTCCCTATAGGCCACTAGAATTAAAACCTCGATGAGATTTTCAAGATTTAGACATATCGTCTAAGGAATTTTCTCCACTCGATAAGATGCGTAGAATTCCACACGTAGTCGAGAATAAGATTTAGAAAGGATTAGTCACGGTAGAACTTAGAGGCATAAGAAGAGGATTAGGAAGTTAGGGTATACAAGGTTCAAGTCATAATCCTAAGGCACTAGTTTCAAAATATAAACAAATAACACATAAGGAATTGATCATGCAACATGTGATAGGCATATAAGCATACTTACAAGATTATAGCAAATATCATGTAGAGGGTCCCTAGTTTTACCATAGTCTAGGCCACCATTTCTAATAACCTAAATCCCTATAGTTATGGGCTCTGATACCAATCTGTCACACCCCAACCTTAACAGCAGAAACGTCGAGATGTGAGGGTTAAGATTGTTCATGCCACACAATGCTAATTTAAGATGACGATAATATTAAATATCAATATTCATGACATCCATTTAAGAAATAACATAAGTTCAAACATTTAACAATACATAAGATTTCCAACGTCAAAAGATATTAATTGTCTTTTTATTTTAATCTAGGTCCAATCCTAGATGTAAGTAAGTCTTCAAAGCATGCTAAGCATTATCATTTCCTGAAACATGTTAAAAATAATGTCAACAACATGTTGGTGAGTTTCCATAGATTTTCATACATAGGTATATATCAAAGATGACAATTCAGGTCATAGGTTATTGAATAAAGTAAATAAAGATGGATGAATAAATGTAACAATCAAACCTTGACAAATATGGCCATTAGAAGATTAAACGATTAGCTAAGTGTACTTGGTTCCCATAGTGCTCAAGAATACGACACTAGGAGTCGGCAATAACCTCGGCTTTAGCACCAAATAGGCTTGTCAGGCCCATAGATTTATGACGTCGCTAGGCTAGCAATAGTTAATAATTGTATCTTACAAGAGTCATCACATGATAATTACAAGTGTTTAAATAACCATGACAACATAAAATGAATTGCACAAGTGTTACAAGATTAAAACGTGTTTACAAGTGTATTTATAATACGATTAACATGTTTCACCCCAAAAGTGTGAATTATTTAAAAAGGGGTATGAAAACTCACAAGGTTAATAAGGATGACAAATAAGAAACCTTGTATATAATGCCGAGGATACGATATCGATCAACCTAAATAATATGACGTACTAAGTTAATCATGGTGATTTTGGTATTATCTATATAAACCGTTAGTCCATGATTTTTGTGTTGTTAAATATATGTAATTTATTATTATTTTGGTAATCAAATGATTTAAATAGGAGTTTGTGATTAATGCTATTAATAAAAGTTATACTTTTATTATTAAAAGGGTTATTGTTTACCATTTAATGGGGTAGAAATTTTGTAATTTTTAAAAGATTAAAATACTTCAACTAAGTACAATAAATGCACATTTTAAATATGTACATATATATATTTAACTATTTACATGAATTTTAAATATGTTTTGTAAAGAATAATTTACTACATTAAAATCCTTTGGGAATTTAAAAGATACTAATCTAATTACAACTTAAAGTTAATAACAAATTTAGATTTTATAAATATTTTTTTATAGTTTTTAAAATAAAATTATAAGAGTTTATTAATTAAATTTCAAGAAAATTTAAAAGAAAAGGTTGATAAGATTTCTAATTTGGAAAATGATTTTTATTTGATAAACAATAATATTTAAAATGTTTCTGAAATTTAAACGTTAATCAAAACCCCTTTTTTTTTAAATAATGGCAGGGGCCCGGGTCAAACCCGGGACCTCCTGCCCAGAAGCCCTTGTCTTTAACCGGTTGAGCTAAGCCCAGTTTGTGTTATGGAATAGAAAACAAAATTTAAAACTCTTTTTCAGAAAATCCCCAAATTCAACCCACGAACCCTAATTTCGAAAATTAGATCAATTGAACATCGATTCGAAGTTTAAACTCAAATTAATCATGGGGTTTTGTTCCCCATGTAAAATCTAGTTGTTTCATGTAATCAATTTACCTGATTCAAAGTTGAATAGGTTGAAATAAATTAGAACAAGGTCGCGATTGTTCTTGGATCGAATGCCGAATGCGAGTGTGTTTTTATGAAATTGAGGTTGCAGAGAGTTTGGGAAACCAATTTCGAGCAATAGCCCTCAAATTTATAGGTTCAATTCGAGCTCAAACATGTCCAACGGCTATAAGCTTTAAGGTCGGCCGTTTCAGGTTGATTTCAATGGCTTTAATGTTGTTTCAGGCGTGTTTATCATCCCATTAAGTTTCAAGTGATTAACCGATGATTTATGAACGATTAATTTGATGATTAAGATGCTTTAAGGTTAAATTCCGTTTTGAAACTCGAAGGTAATCGGTTTCGTTTTGTATGTTATCGAACTCAATGCTACTTTCGAATTAAAACATATCCCCGTGTTCGAATCCTGTTCTCGAGCCGGTTAGGTTCATTTTTAGGTTTTAAAATTGGGTTTTGGGGGTTGCTGGAGTTTGACCGGCGGTGGACGGAGTCTCGGCCGGGAAAACGGGGATGGGGGTTGGATTTTAAAATATTACACTTAGGTCCTTGTGGTTTATAAGTTAACATATTTAGCCAAAGTTTAAGTTTTGTTTCAAAACTGAATTTACAGTTTGGTCCCTGGAGTTTTAAATTTTATTATTTTATGCACAACACTATAAGTTTTAAGTTTTAAAATAATACAACTTATATTATTTTTACTTATCTTCAAGTTCAACACTTGTTAAAATTATTAATTGTCAGGATCAGTGATCTAAGTTTGATCAAATAGAGTTGAATCGCAGCGGAATTAGAACAAGAATTAGACAAATATTGCAAGAACACAATAGATATTCAATGGAACAGTACACGGTTATAGAGAAATAGGGTTTTCTGCTAAAGGGATAATAACATTCATGCACACATGCTTCGGTATGGCGGCTGCTAGGTTTTTCTAAGCTGCACTGATTACAATTAGGTCAGCATTCCTTATATAAAGGAATGTGACGTCTGCTGATGTCACTTGATAGTGAGGTCTAACAGAATTATTACAAACTACTGAAAGTAAGCAAACTACTGAGAATGTTCACAACAACTGAGAACATCTCAGAGTATGCTAAGTACACGAAGAAACATAAAACTACTGAAACTACAAGTACAAAAAAGAAAATACAACTACTGAAAGGAAACCATCACAACTACTGAAGAGGTCTTCTTCAGCTGTTGTGACAACATCTGAAACTTGGTCTTCAGTCTTTGTCTTTAGCTTTTGTCTTCAGACTTTGTCTCCAGTTCTTTTACTTCAGACTTTGTCTTCAGCTCTTTCACTTCAGACTTTGTCTTCAGCTCTTTCACTTCAGACTTTGTCTTCAGTTCTTTCACTTCAGACTTTGTTATCAGTTGATGTCTTCAGCTGTTGCAGACTACTTCAGTTGTTATAATGTCTGTGGGACTTAAAAGGTTTTTCTGATCAGGCTCATTGGTTCTTTTGGTCCAACAAACTCCCCCTGAACCAATGCAGCCAAAACCTTTAAGCTTATTGAGGTCCCACTTATTCTTGGCAGAAATACTCTCTTGATCAGCTTCAGAGATATCGGATAAGCACAGGCCAGGGAACAGGTTTCAGTAGATGTGAATGTCAAAGAATGGAAGGGAACTCTATCTTGGGGAACTGGACACAGAGCTGTTATCCCAACCATGAAACCTACTTCCCATTGATGAGTCTATAAGACTCTCTGACGTAGGCCTCAAGGAGAACAACTTGTTCCTCTTTAGTGAGTTCTTCTGCTTCTCCTTCGAAGAAGAACTCTGGGCCATAGTACTCTGATAAGTACTTTATCGTCTTTCCATTTTTCAACTCAACAGTTGTTATCTCTCTGTAAGCAAATTCATCTGGGTGAGTCCCTTCTAATAACAACTGGAGTTCATTTTTCTTGATCTCTTCAAGCCTCTTGTATAACAACCCCTTCTTGACCATTTTGTTCTCCATTAGAGTTTGAGGGGTCATCTTTGACTTGTAGGCTCTCTTGAAGTCTTCAAGTATTTCCCAGGGTGAGACTACAATGGCCAACATAATAACAGCATCTATGGTCTTTCTCACTTGGCCATTGTATCTACTTGGTATGGATTTCTTATGAATTCTAGAACTAACCCTGGGGTCTGGCCAAATCCTTACTCTCTCCTTTTGATATTGAAAGGTATACCTGAGAGCATACAGCCTTTGAGCGTGTTTCTTCATGGCTTGTATAGATGATGACTGAGGAAACTCTTTGTCAATCATCTTCAAAAGTTGCTCATCGTGCTGTTTCTGCTGTTCTTCTTCTTCAATCTTAACTTTCACCATTTGCCTCTGAAAGTCTGGTGTGATCATTTGTTGACTTCTGGGCTCAGGTAATTTTAGAACAGTAGAGATTGGCAGTCTGTCTTCTTCATTATCTTCTTCTTCTTCTTCTACCATCCTCAACACCCTTCTCCTCCTTCTGGGTGCATCACTGGATATGGTTTGAGGTGGTTTTTGGGATAAGGGAGTTGGTTTTGAGGGTTGAGTTGGTTTGGAGAGTTGTGGTGTTGGTTGTTTTTGAGTGGGAGTTTGGAAAGGCTGATCTAGCATTTTTGTGGTAAGTTTGGCTTTGGAAAGCTTGGCCATATCAGTTCTCTTCCCAGCCCCTGCTTCATCTAAGGCTTCGATGATCAACCCCTTATTGAATGCTTCAGAAGAACAGATTCTGGTGGTTATTGCCAGAATACTGTCTCTGGTCCATGATTTAATCTCAATTAATGATCTTTCCAAGTATTTTGCAATAAACCTGATCATTATCTCCAACCTCTCCCTTTCCATTACACTGTAACTGGCCCATCTCTCTTGTATCTCTTCAATCTCCAGCCTTCTGATCTCAGTGTCTAATATGGCTGTATCAAAGCCCTGTCTGAAGAGTTGGTCTATTATTCTGTCCATTGATCTGTTGTGAGCTTCATCAGCTTCTTTAATCATATCTTCCAATGATTTCTCTTCATCAGGCTTTTGAGTTTCAGCACTTTTCTTTCTCTTGTATGTGATCAGCTATTTTTCCTTTTCTAACTCCTTTTCTTTTTCTTGTTGTTTCTCATCTTCCACTCTCTTTCTCTTTCTTTCTTTCACTGCCTTAGACTCCCCCTTTTTGGGTGCATTGGGTTCAGGGGTTTGAATGGCAGAAAGCTTCTTTTGCACAGCAGCATCAACAAGTGTTTTTAGATTTGAGGAGATTTTCTCATCAATGGCTTTATGCACAATCTCATTGATGATGGGAGTGATGAGAGGTAAGGAATTTTGAAAGGTAGCAACCATCTGCTCAGAGGGGTTCTGTCCCTGAGAGGTGGTGCCAACAACAGTGGCTGGTGGCTCAGTTGAGTGTAGTGGCGGAGTGTTTGGGGAACCTTCAGATGAAGGTGCCATCTGTGGGTTTATTGGGGCAGATGGACTTTGATCCTGAGATATTTTGGCAAGCAGTTCTTTGAGTCTGCTCACCTCAGCCTCAAGGATTGTGTTATGGGCCAAGACATCGTAGAAAAAGCCCAGGTCATCATCAGTCTTTGCTGAATCACCTGACCTCCTGATTGAATCAGGATGTACATGCCCTGAGTGTAGATCAGTTGTAGCATGTGCCCCTTGTTCTTGGTTCTGGGGACTTCCTGCCTCAGGACTGAGTCCTTCATCGGCAGTTGCCTCTGGTGAGGTCTTAGAGATGTTACCAACTTCATCCTGTTCATTTGCTGAATCAGTAGAAGTGGCAGCCTCACCAGATGTTCTAACCTCCTCCTCTACACGGGGAGATTGAACATTATAACCCCTGTGCTGTGGGTTATCAGCAGCATTTCGGTCCTCTTCCTCAGCTGTTGAGGTTCTCCCCATTGTAATGGGTGTCTGGGGAGGAGGAGAGGAATGCAGCTGACTCAGCACTTGTGCAACAATAAATGTTGGGCTTTGAGGAGCGGTTGCATGTGGAGATAGGCTTGAAGCAGATTGCACCCGGGGTGACTGGTGCTCTTCAATGGTAACCTTCTCAATTGAGATAGGTTCCAGAATTGTGGTAGCCCCAATTGTGGTTGCATCAGGATCCTGTTGAGAGGATACCTGAGCGGCTAGGGCTGGTGGAGTCTTTGACACTACTGGGGGGTTAGAACCAGTAAGTGTTTCCTGTATTGGTGTTACAGGGGCATCCTCAGGGGACTCATCTCCCTGAGTAGCCTTTTTGGGCTTTTTGGTGTTGGGTTTGGTGGGGACTTTGGATCTGGAAGTGGAGGCTGTGGGTTCCCGCTGCTTGGGTTTTAGCAGCCGGGCAGCCCCTTTCATTGTAGGGTCAGAGTTGTGCCTGGAGTATACTTCAGGCAATTAAGCCGGAGCAGGGACTCCAAGGCCAACAAGGCCGTCTGATTTTAGCTGATTTAAAATTATGGCCATGAGAAACCTGGGATATAATATCCATCTATTTGCCACAGGTTTCAAAGCCAGATCCTTAAGTTCCATAAAAACTATCTCAGAAAAATTTAGAGTTTGTCGTTCAAAGATAGAGTATAATACCTGTTGCCATCGGGAGGACATCTGATCCCATGAGGAGGTTTTTGGTTCAAGGCAGACATTTACCATGTGGAATATAAGACGTTCAGCATCATGGAAGTGCTTCTTCAGAATGGTGGTAGCACTTAAGTCTCCTTCATACCCGTTGTTGATGAAAGACATATCGGTTGTGCCTTTCGGGTATTCTGTGACACAGGTGGCATCGTGTAGATCTAGGGTTTGTCGAATGATGTCCGGAGTGATGACCACCTGTTTCTGGTTGACCAACGACTGGAGAGTGATTTGGCTATCATGCTCACCAGTTTGCACAGAGACGTTGGTCCAGAACTGGCTTAGGGAATCGGGGTATATGGTATGAGGTATATTGATGAATCCATGAATGTATTGGATGTTTGATAGATTTTGGGATGTGCTTTCCCAAAAGGGAAACTTTATTTTCACAAATTCTTGAGTATGAGGATTTGAACATGTTTGGGACATTAAGATCATGTTAGCATGTTCATGGATGATTTCTAAGGTGGTAGAATGTATTGTTTGGGTTGTATGAATGTTTAGTTGGTTAGTTATCTGATTTGGCCTGTTTGTGGGAATTCATGGTAATGGGTTATATGGGTATGTTAGGACTATTGTTGGTTTGTGGTTGATCATGGTTGAACATTTTGGATAATATGATTTCTGTTAAATGGTATGTTGATGATCATCATACACGCGTGCGAATCTGAGGCCCCTACTTAGTAGGATTGGCAGGGTTTAGGGTGTGAAGTCGTGAGTGGCTTCACATGGCATGCTGTGCATGATCTGATCCTACGTATGTTGCTTTGGTTGTGTTGTAGTTATGTTGAGCATGATAATTGTTTGAGATTCGCATGACTTGTATGATATCTGGTTGTATGATGATCTAGGTAGTACATGTGGGTAATAAAGTGTCATATGTGATCAGCTTGTATGTTAACCATGTGTGATGTACTGTTATGCTTGTTTGAATGGAATTTCACCTATAATGTCACCAACGGGTCAAACGGGTCAACTAGGTCAAATGTGTCTTGTCTTTCTAAAACCTTGAGTTCTTTGGTTTGTAGAGAACTTAGGGTTTCATATTGATTCTGTGTACACGTACTTATGTACTCATGTGTTCAAGGTGACCGTTGAAGGTTGTCTTTCCACTTTTTCTTTCAAGTTAAGCTCTAAGTTAATTCTTGCGCGCATCAGGTGAGTTCGTGCCCCACTCTTTTACATACTCTCGTTTGGGGGAGATAGCATACTGGTTTTACAAACGCTTACTTTATATGAGTTGTGTATAGTATGATATAGTGTTGAATACCATGAAAGTCCTCACACTTTTGGATTGTTAATAATGATGATTAGCTGGAAATCTTGGGTAGTACTACTGGGTCTGACGAGCCCCACATGTGCGACTCATGGTCAAACGGGTGCAATTTTGTCCTAACGAACATTTGTCACTACCTGGTAAGTCGTGGCAGGAGGCAACAAACGTAACACAGTCAGCTTCAATCGCGAAATCACTATGATTATTACTATTTATTATAGACTAGCTATCTATTACAATACACTACTTATATCTTGCAACTGTTATTGGTTTATGTTTAAACACAAACTCTTGAACTCACCAACCGTTGTGTTGACTCTTTAGTATGCTATTCTCAGGTTAAGGTTGCTATTGCCTAGGAGCACGTCACACGGGTCAGCATCATGGTGTTTGTCAGCACGTTTTGAAACATTGTTTTGGATTATGATTGTTTATACATCGTGTTTTGGTTTTGCATAATACTTGGGTGCGTATGTTTGTGCATTTTAAATCATGTTACATTGTTTTGGGTTTACTCGTTTATTTAACGCTTCCGCATGTTTTAAAGTTAAACTCTGATTTTGAATGTTAGCTCATATAGAGTCGTTCTGTGTAACTAATGACTGAGATCCTGGTATGTCACACGCCTCGCGGTAAAACCCCGCACGTGGATTTTGAGGGTGTGACAAAGTGCTCTCGAGTTTGGAGGAGTTTTACACGAAGGTAGCTATAGGTGAGTTCTAGATCCTAGTTTTTTTCTGTTTTAAACTTGTTTTGGGGCAAAAATGCATATAAATTGTTATTTTTGCAACTCCCAGTGTCTTGAACCATGTGTTACCCCCTGTTTTATGTGGGTGTGTGTGTTTGTGAATGTTTTGACTGAATATTGTGGTTGTATGCTTGTTCTAAGTGCTTAATATGCTAGATTTCGGCTAAGAATACTTTAGGATGATGATCGGGAACTGAAATTAGTATAAGCTAGAACTGGCATAGTGCCCATGCACCCAAACTACCCATGCGCCCAAACTGCCCATGTTCCTAATATTTTTGCCCATGCGCCTTCATAGTTCCCATGTGCCTAAGTTTTTCCCCATACGCCTAAGTGTTTGCCCATGCGCCCAAGTACCCATGCGCGTGCAAAGTACTCATGCGCCTACATAGTACCGATATGCCTAAGTTTTTCCCATACGCCTAAGTTTTTCCCCATGCGCCCAAGTGTTCCCATGCGCCCAACTGTCCATGCACCTGCATAGTGCCCATGCGCCCACATAGTGCTCATGCGCCTAAAACTGACTTAGGATTTTTCTGAAATTTTGGGAAATGGAATTTAACGGTTAAGCTCTGTAATGTTTTGGTGGTTTATGTTTGTTCATGTTATGCATGTTTGTGGTCTGTTATTGATGTTCCTTATTATGTACTATTACATGACTTTACGTGGTGTGTTAATGCTCTTATACGTAAAGTATTATTATAAAAGAAGCATAAGATTCAAGATAATGAAAAATGGAACATAACGAATGAATGAAAGTCTTGCAAGCAAATTTAAGGAGGTTCACAACTCAATGAAGAGTTGTTAGCTCAACTGTGTGCAATGTAGCGTGTGATCTTGGCTAACCCATGAGGGTATACACACAGGGGGGTCGGTCTTGGTGACTGATCCATACATGCGAAACGGGATCCTTGTCGCTTAACCCCAAGACTGAGGTAGCTTCGTGCCTAATGATAGGGTATAGCTTATGATAGGATCTAGATAGAAGTGAAAGATAATGAAAAGGTGTGAAATGAACGATTATGAATGTTGATAAAAGATAATAATGATATTATCAAGATGTATGTATGTTGTGTGATCACGAACAAAAGTAAAGGAAAGGTTTTTACTAAAGGTAAAGTATTTTATTATTTAAAACTAGAACTCACTCAGCAACGTTGACTTTTTTTGCATTTTTAGTTGGCTGGTAGCTTGTTGCTGAGGATGGCATGAGGGTAAAGCTACTTGGCGGGCAAGACTGGCATCCATCTCATGCAATAATAATGATGTTGTTTTGTAATACAACTAAGTGATATTTTGTTATCTTTTAAACGACGATGATTACTTGGCAAATGTAGTTATTAAATCATGAAATGGTTTTTGATGAATTATTCCGTTATAATATTTTATTTACTTAATAAATCATAATATGTTTTGATATATAAGAGGTTGTGATTGACCAACTGTGGGGTTCCTGGGAACGGGGCCTTACACCAATTATATCAATTTAATGGGAGCTGAAGCATCTGCTTTGTATGCTAAAATGGATAGCAATCCGAATTACTATGTCAGCTATTCCCAGTTGTGTTAGCAACAACAACAAGCAGCAACAGGTCATTAGGTTGTCAAGGATCAATCAATGCTTCAAATTCAACCATTTAACCCATCCTATTCATAAATTCAATCATCTCCACCTATACAACAAGCATTTGTTGTTAATTCCCAACCCAGTAAACAGATTATCTAGATTGCAGAAGAGCACCTTGCTCTATTTACCTCTTTCATGAACAGCTATGAAGCTTTCTCTACTGGTAGACTTAATACACCCAACATCATGGTTGATGATCTGCAACAAGTCAAGCCAGATGATGTAGAAGAAAATGACATCAAGTACCAGATGGCAATGGTGGTGTATCGTGCCAAGAATTTTGTACGAAGAACTGGCAGAAAGTTTTTGGTCCGAACAACTCCAGTATAATAGGGTTTGATAAGTCCAGTTTGAGATGCTACAACTGTGACAAACCCGGTCACTTTGCTAGAGAATGCATTGAGGGAAGGTCTGTTCAAGCTGACAACAGGAAAAAGATGAACAGTGGAGATTGAAACAAAGAAAGATCAAGCTAGTACATCCAATAACAAAGCATTGGTATCTCAGACAGATGGTGAGTATGACGGGTCTGATCAGTTAGAGATACTTGATATGAAGCTATCCACTTCTTTGATAGCAGAGATTTAGAGTGATGAAGATTATGTTAAAGAGAATGTTTTGGCTGAGTTTGTGTCTGAAGATGTGCTTGAAGGAGTTTTTGAGAAAGAAAAGGAAGTAGAGGGAAAGAAGGTTGAAAGTGTTAAAGAGAAAGTTGAACTGAAAGAAAGGACTGTTGAGAATACTCCAGTCCAAGTTGAAGAATCTGTTGAAGCTATTGAGCTGCTCCAGTATCTGCTGGTGCTGATAAGGAAAGTGCTATTGAGATCACTCCAGCAACAAAAGCAAAAGAATCAAGAGTTTTGAAGGCCTTCATGGTACAAGTTGTGCCTGAAGAGACAAAGAAATCAGAAGCAACCGAAGAGGTACATTCTAATCTTTGTTTAGATGTTTGCATTGAAAAGGTAAACACATATAGAGTTCACAATGAACGCCTGATATTAGAAGTTGAAAAACTTCAATATCAAGCTCGTAAATATAAATCAGATGACAAATTTTTTAAAGAAAAGATAGATGGTTAATCAAAACTAAATCTTCATGATAAAGAATGTAATATAAAAGATTTGACAAAACGTAATGATGAATTATCTTTAGAAATTAACAAAATTAATAGTGAACTCTTATCTGCAAAATTAGTTGTTAAAAAATTCAAACTTTCATCAAACATGATTGAAGGTATAATCAAGTCACAGATGACACAAAAGATTAATGGTGGTAAAAATGGAGTGGGTTATGCTAACATTGCACCACCTATTAATCATGATTATACATCTTTTCCTTCATCAATTACAACTCATGATAAAGAGACCTATGGTTTAGGTTTTCAACCAAAAACAGACTTCACACCTCCAGTCAATGTTTCACTGACTGTTGACCCTGTCACAAAAACTGAAATTAATATTAATAATGATAATTCTTTTGAAGAAAGTGTGAAGATAGATGGTTTGGTCGAAGAGTGGGACAACGATGATGAATTGGATTTTATGGAAAATAAGATTTGTAATGAAAAACAGACTTGTAATTCATCATCTATGATAAATGACAAATTGAAAGTTTTCCTTTACTCAAATGATTGTCCAAAAATATCAAATAAGGATAAGAAACGAGAATAAAAAATGAACTTTAAAAACAAACAAAGTAAAAGTGTCACATCATCCATATCTGACTTGAAAACTGATTTTAAGAACAGATTTGTTTCTATAGGTAACATTGATAATGAGGATCATATTTTAAAAGAAACAAATGCTAGTTTCTTTAAAAATAAATCTTCTATTATTGCTAACACTGTGAAACAAGATGTATGTATAACAGGTTTGAAAGACACTGGTCCTAGTTTAGTAAAGAAGGTTCATAAGGATAAAGTCACAATTCATGCTACATCAGCATCAATAATGAATCCAAAAGCTAGGACCAATACCTTAATTTCTCTGAAATCATCTCGAGCAATTCATAACGAGAGAAAGAAAAGAGAGACTGTTAAAGAATCAAAAGGCCAAGGACATACTAAGGCCAGATTCTATGATAACTATGGAAGTGATCCAAAATAGTTTGTGCAAAACATACGAGCGCCAAATACATATAATACAATTTGTTGTTATGTGTGTCGAAAGCCAAATCACATGGCTGGAAATTGTCGTTATCAACATCAGCTAACAAGCAAACAGAAATTTCATAATTCAATTGCAAACAATAGAAAATGTTTCTTTGTAAATGCAAATTTAAAAAGGAATTTAAATCAATCAAATGTGTTTGCAAAAAATAACACTGATTTAAACAAAGGAAAAACAAAAGTAAAATCAGTACAAGTTGAACAAATTCACCACATTGTTGTTGAAAAATGAGTTTTTTTTTTACAAAAGAGATATGATATTGCAAAATATATCATATTTAGATGAAAACAAAGAGCTCAAGTCATCCATGGCTTGGGTTCCTAAAAATGAATAAATTTGTCCAACTGTGCAGGAACAACCAAGACAAGCTATCAACAATGTTTGGCATGTAGATAGTGGTTGTTCACGGCATATGACAGGTAATATATCTCTGTTAAACAACATACAACCATACAACAAAGGATATGTTATCTTTGCGGGGGACAAAGGAGGTAAGATTACAAAGAAAGGTACAGTGACAAATGGTGTATTAAGCTTTAAAGATGTCAATTTTGTAGAGGAACTAAAACATAATTTGCTTAGTGTTTTTCAAATTTATGACAAAAAGTATTTAACACATTTCACTAATAAAGAATGTCTTATATTAAAACCTGGCTTTGTAATTCCCGATGAATGGATTTTATTGAGAACTCCAAGAGACAAAGACACGTATTTACTTGATATGAATGGTTCACATTCATTTGTAAGTGCATCGTGTTTATTATCTGAAGCCTCGGAAAGTGACACATTGTTATGGCATCGTCGTCTTGGTTATGTAAATGTTAAAACTATGAACAAGCTGGTTAGAGGAAATCATATTATTGGCCTACCTTTGAAAGAATTTCAACTTATAGAGCATTGTCTGTCATGTTCTAAAGGCAAACAACATAAACTTCCTTATAAACCAATTGCTCATACTCAAATTGACTCTATTCTTCAATTGCTACACATGGATTTATTTGGTCCTATAAATGTTTTGAGTTTGGGATGTCGTGCATATTGTTTGGTTATTACTGATGATTTTTCTAGATTTACGTGGGTTTTCTTTTTAGCAACCAAAGATGAGACACCTCGTTTGCTGATGAAATTCATGACACTTGTGGAAAATCAGACGGACAAAACAATCAAATGCATACGCAGTGATAATAGAACTGAATTCTGTAATCGTATCTTGAACGAGTTCTGTGATTCAAAGGGGATAGCAAGACAATACAGTTCTACAGGAACTCCATAATAAAATAGAGTTGCTCAAAGACGAAAAAGAACCTTAATTGAAGCAGCTAGAACTATGTTATCAGTAGCCAAATTACCTTCATTCTTTTGGGCTAAAGCTGTTAACACTGCTTGTCATGTATAGAATCATGTTTTAATCAATAAACAACAAAATATGACTCCCTATGAAATCTTTTTCAAACATAAACCTAAAGTCAAATATTTCAAACCTTTTGGATGCTGTTGTACTTTGTTAAGCACATCTGATAATAAATCAAAATTTGATGAAAAAGCTGATGATTGCTATTTTATTGGTTATGTAGCCAACAAAGTAGCATATCGGGTTTATAATAAAAGAACTAAACAAATAATTTAGTCATTTGATATTGATTGGCATGAATCTAACAAAATAGATGCAGGTTCTGCACCTTTATGGGTTTATGATTATGCTTCTTTATTTGAAATATTTAATCAAAAATCTGTTGTTTCTACAGCTGATCCACCTTTGACATCCTCAATTCAAGATATCTTTGCTGATAATATTAGATCTACATCTTCAAAAGCTAAAGGAATATCTTCAGATATACCTTCTTCTTTAAGTGTTGGAGCTATCCCAACTTCTGTTTCTGAAATGGATTTACCTCATGATGATCCAGTTATTGAACAAGCTCCATAAGTTTTAGATCAGAGTTCCTCTTCTACTCAAGTTGATCCAATTGATACAATTCAAGTACCATTTGAAGATCTTTATGTCAATAATGATATTCAAGACGAAGATATTGTTTATCAACCTGAAGGAAGGAGCACTGCTGATGAACCAGTTGGACATATGTCTAACTTAAATGAAGTTATCTCTGAAGATGCTATTCCATAGTTGAGAATTCATTGAAATTATCCAACAGATGCTATCATTGGTCCATTATCACAAGGCGTCAGAACTCGAAGTCAATCAGGAGCTATAAACACATGTTTATATTCATGTTTTCTATCTCAAATAGTGCCAAAAAATGTTGAAATGGAATTAAAAGAAAACAGTTGGGTAGAGGCCATGCAGGACGAACTAATGCAATTCAAAAAGCTGAATGTTTGGCATCTGTGTGAATTGCCAAAGGGTAAGTTGCCAATCGGTACGAAATGGATTTTTAAGAACAAGACGGATGAAAAGGATGTGATTGTTCGCAACAAGGCCAGACTTGTTGTACAAGAATTCTATCAAATTGAAGGGCTTGATTATGAAGAAGTATATGCTCTTATTGCAAGACTAGAAGCTATATGAATTTTTCTGGCATATGCTTCATTCAAAAACTTCAA
Source organism: Flaveria sonorensis (assembly GCA_025506505.1). Classification (NCBI taxonomy): domain Eukaryota; kingdom Viridiplantae; phylum Streptophyta; class Magnoliopsida; order Asterales; family Asteraceae; genus Flaveria; species Flaveria sonorensis. The sequence goes on along the minus strand of CM046438.1, from coordinate 13,983,427 downwards.
AGTTTATCAAATGGATGTCAAAACTGCATTCTTGTATGGCGAAATGAAGGAAGAAACCTATGTCTATCAACCACCGGGTTTTGAAGATCCAGGTCATCCTGACTATGTTTACAAGTTAGACAAAGCACTTTATGGTTTACATCAAGCTCCTCGAGCTTGGTATGCCACTCTCACTGAACATTTGCTTGCAAATGGTTATACACGAGGTGCAATTGATCAAACTTTATTCATACGAAAGACTGGTGATGATCTGATTCTAGTTCAAGTTTATGTCAATGATATTATCTTTGGATCTACCAATGATGATTTGTGCAAGGAATTCGAAGCAGTCATGAAGAAGAAATTTGAGATAAGTTCTCTTGGAGAAATGATGTTTTTCTTGCGAATCCAAGTTAAACAAGATGAGAAGGGAATACTGATACATCAAGAAAAGTATATTCATAGTATTCTTGATAAATACAAATTCCAAGACTCCAATACAGCTTCTACTCCTATGTCTTCTCATCCTACTTTGACTCCAGATCTCATGGGAGAAGATGTTAATCAACATATGTATCGATCAATGATTGGATCCCTGATGTATCTCACTACAAGTAGACCGGACATCATGTTTCCAGTTTGTCAGTGTGCATGTTATCAAAGTAATCCAAAGGAATCTCATATGAAAGCTATCAAGAGGATATTTAAGTATCTCAAGGGTCAACCAACACTCGGCCTTTGGTATCCTAAAAATTTTAAGTTCAATTTGTTTGCTTACACTGACAGTGATTATGCAGGATGTAACTTGGATAGGAAATCTACTATGGGCGGTTGTCAGTTTCTTGGCAATAGGTTGATTTCATGGCAGTGCAAGAAATAGCAGACAGTATCTACTTCAACTGCAGAAGCTGAATATGTGGCTGCATCAAGTTGTTGTTCACAAATCGTTTGGATTCAACAACAGCTCCTTGATTATGGCCTAAATATTTATGATACTAAAATTTTTTGTGATAATACTGCAGTTTTAAACATTGTGAAGAATCCAATCCAGCATTAAAAGACAAAACACATTGACATCCACATGCATTTCATTTGTGACTGTTTTGAACGCAAACTTATCCATTTGGAATCAATTTCCACAGACGACAACATTGTTGATTTGTTTACTAAGGTGTTTGATCATTTCAGATTTGACTTTTTAGTTAAATCTTTGGGCATGATTAACTTTGGTTAACACTTATTCATACACCCTTTTCAAAAATATTTTTCTTTGTTTTGGTAAAATTGTTATTTTCTGTCTAGATAATCATAATTTTAGGGGGAGAAAATTTTAAAATATAAAAAAAAAATAATATATTTTGTTCTTAGGGAGAGTAAATAGTTTGAAGAAAACTACAAAAAGATTTTGATTTACAAAAATTAAGAAAATTAAAATAATTAAGGGTGTTAGAATAATTAAAATATATTATGTTTTTCTACTTGTTTCATTTCTATATCTTTTACAAAATTAAAGGTGTTAGAATAATTGTAAACACTTAGTTAAACATAATCTTTTTCATAACATATCAAAAGGCTCAATAAGTTCGTTAAAATTCAATAAAAAAGTTAAAAAGTTAAAAAATAATAAATAATAAATTTTCAAAGAAAAATGAATTTTTCGCACGAAAGGTTTACATCATGCGAAAAGTTCATCATGCGAGAACCCTGCGCGAGAAGTCAGAGTCCTATATAAAGCATAGTTTGCGAAAAGTCAAGTATTCGCACAAGCTTACTCTGAAATTTCAGTCTCAAATTCTAAGTGTTGAAACTCTGTCCAAATAGAAAACTTTGTTCATTGTGATCGCCCATTGATTCTTAATTACTTGCTAAGGTATGTAGTCGTTAATGACTTCAATTTGAGTGTGTTTGAAATCTGTCCGAAACTTAAAAGACTTAAAACACTTAAAACTAAACAAATTAATTACAATAAACCTTAATAATGACTTAACTAACACTTATGAAACATGTTTTAATGGCTGAAACACCTTGAAATTGACAGATTGAAAATTTGAAGTGCAACAGACTTTTCGCATACGAAACGTACTCTGCATATGAACAGACGCGAAAACTTGACTTGTCGCGCGAGAATTTGACCTCTGGTCAAATTCAAATTCAAGCGATAACTTGACTTGTCGCATGAGACTTGGCTTGTAGTTTTCAGGGGAGAACTTGGAGTTTTCACGCGAGAAGTTTAATATTTCAAAATTTTTTCTAAGTGTTGGAATTTTTCTGTGTCTGAAATTTTTTTGATTTTTTATTTTTTTTATGATCATAGTGTTTAATGTTTCAGATGGAAAGGCCTATGGTTTTCAACAAAAACCATAATGCTATAGCTTATCTCGATGATGTCCCTAAAGACAAAGCTCTATTCAGATCGCTTATTGAGGGACTTAAGACATCCCGGATTCATCATGCTATATCTACTAGTCCTACTATCTATACTGATGTCATAGATCAGTTTTGGCACACAGCTGCTAATGAGATCGATGAGGATGGAGAACCCTGTATTACTGCCACTTTAAGGGCAAGAGGGTTGTGATTACTGCTGAGGTAGTCAACAACATGTTGCTACTTGAAGATCAACCTCATGCACCGGTGAAGATAGATGACGGTGCAGTTAAGGTTTGTTTGGTCCGTGTGGTTTACAGTCACCGATACCCATCTTTGGAGATAAAGTATCTTCCACCCTTCTAGAATACTTATCTCACGTGGTGATCCATTGCCTTAGCAATCTCAAAGCCGGCATGGATAGTCTTAGCGTAGTTTTCGGATCCCTGCTTGTATCACTAGTTGATGATCTTCCATACAACATATCCAAGGCGATTTTTTCTGAGATGCAAAAGAATGTTATTACTACGATGGGGAAGAAGTTCATTATGTACCCCAGATTTCTTCAGATGATAGTGAATGCTGCTCATCCTAAGCTAGCAGTGTCTGATTCATCCACGTATGTGGTAATGACGATGAAGAAAGACATATTCACTTATCTTATGGGTGCACGAGGGAATGCTTGGGATGGTTCCCATTTTGCCAAGTTGGGAAGGTTTGTTGATGATTTCCAAGCTGAGGCTAGACCACAAGAGACTGATACTCTACATGTTCACAAAGATGTTACAGCTGGTACATCTATAAGTACTGCTACCAGATCTGATGTTGATGCTGAGATAGATTCATGGTTCACTAATAGTAAGAGTGAGACTGACAGTGATCAGATCGGGAATGTTCCATATGTTTTGTAAGAACATCCCAGAGTGCGAGAAACTCCTGCAAAACGCACTGTTGAGGAACGTGATTCTGATTTTGTTCTTGAAGAAACTCCAGTGTCTAGGGGGAGGAGAAAGAGAATGGCTAGGAGAGCGGGTGAAGTCCTCGTGGTAGGGGTAGAGGACGTGGCGTGTTGAGGAAACGTCAGACTCCTGTGACCACTGAGCCAATTGAAGAGGAGGTTATAGTTACTGAGACTCCTGTCACAGTGAGTGAGGCAACACCAACTAAAACACCATCTGAGTTGCCCACTTCTACTGCTGATTTTATGAAGACACCTCTGAGAGAACAAGTGGATGATGAGACGATTGGTATGGAAGACTTCATAAACACACCTCCTGAGCTGAGACAGGGTGCTAGTGCGTCAACTAGTTCACCTACACGTATTACACTTGAGGATCGTGTACGTACATTAGAGAGGGAAATGTTTGAAAAGACTCAGGCAATTGATGAGTTACAGAGGCAGCTAACAGAAAAGGATGAAAAGATTAAGGGTCTCGAACATCAGCAAATGTTTATATTCAGCTATTTTCAGATCCTCTAGCAAAATCTGCGGGATTTCACTTCAAGTGGTTCATTTCATTTTTCTCAACAAAGAACCACTGAGGTAGGAGAGAGTAGTGGACAGCAACCTGCTGGTCCTGAACTTACTAAAGATCCTATAGTATCTACAGAGCTTCCTATTGATCTTATTGTTCAAGAAAGGACAACAGAGACTGCTGATGTTGGTCAAGAGTCACCCTCCACAGATGTTCATATGACTACTGAGGACCAACCTTTAGTTTATACTGGAGAGGCGTTTGTAGAGCCAGGGCATATGATGCCTATTCCAAATCCAGTTGAAGATAAGGATGAAGGGTTGGATTTGATTGATTATGATTCTTCTGATGAGGAAAATGAAGATGATGATGATGATGATGATGATGGTGATGATGGTGATGAGAGAGATGATAGTGATGAGGGAGATGATGATGATAAGAAGGATGATGGTGATGATGATGATCAGGGTGGTAATATAGGTTCTGCAGCTACTAGTAATGTTGGATCATCAGGCACTGACAATGTCTCCAGACCAAGTCACGAGGATACAGCTGATTACACACTATTAGACCCTGAAACTGAGGCTGCGTATGAAAAGGAGTTTTACATTCCAGCAAAGTCTGATTGCTGAGGAGGCGGAAGAGGATTTTGGTGTATTTGATGATTTGGAAGAAGAAGTGGAATACACAGATATATTTGGAAACAGTCTCAAAGACTTGTTTTCAGATACTTTGATTGAAGAAGGTGAGATCGTAGGGGAGTCGAGCAATACACAAACTACTGACGAGACGGCAGATGTTACGGGTCAAGGTGCTGTACGTCAGGTCGGTAACTTAACAGTTAGTGCTACTCCTCCACCAACTTATATTCATATGCTGAGGCATTCCAAACCTTTCACAAGGTACGGAAACTCATAACCCATCATCAGTTGGGCATATGATCAAGAGAAGAAAATGTATATAGTGAAGAGGAAGGGTGGAACGATAGAATATTTTCAAGACGAACACGACTTTCATACACTCAGCGCATTGGATTTATATGCTATGGGTCGTGTTCCGTTCATTAACCCGAGCAATTACAGCAAGGCAAATTAGATACGAAACATGATTTGGAGGTAGAGCAAAACCAATTTCAATGACTTCAAAACTGCTAAATCTAAAGTCATTGAAGATGAGACCCGGATAGACCCAAACATAAACAAGCCTATGAAGATAAAGGTTACAAGCATTCGAGGTATGCTAAGAAGATTCCTATTCACGCTCTGGTTCCAGTTAATAGCTTGTCTAAGCTTAAGGGGTGGAGTTGTGAAAAAGAGACGGGTCATGCGTTGATTGAATGTGAAGACAAAGAGTATCGTATCATTAATCCTGTGGATTTGCTACAGTTTGGTAAAGAAGATTCGATGAAGTTGCAGGCATGTCCAATTGCAGCTGATGAATCTGTACACTTCATAGCAGCACAGTTCGGTTGGATGATTACGAAGGCCCTGAATAACAAGATGTACGCGTATGGGGGCAGCTATCAGGTTGCAGACGTGGACTTCTAACAGCATTGATTTACCGAGCCTGGGGGAGATTGTAGAGATTGAACCTAGTGGCTCGGGAAATCAAAATCAAGATGAAGATCAAGATCAAGTCCATGTGAGAACCTAGAGTTACCGGGCGAAAACTGCTTCTCGCAAGACAACTACTAGTCGCGCGAGAACTGATGTTTTCGCGTGAGAACTTATTTTGTGTATAAATAGAAGTTTAGCTTTGTAATTTGATAGAGCTTTGATAGAAAGATTTTTCACTTTCCTGATTTGTACTTACTGTACTTGTAATCAAATCAGAGAGCAATAGATTTTGTGAAGTTTATTTACTCGTGTGTTCTTCATTCTAATATTCAATCTTATCTTCCGTGATGATTACATTCTGCATTCTTATCACGAGATCGATCTAATTGTATTGTACAGATCCTTACGCAAGTTGAGCAAATCAGTTTGCCAATAATAAAATAAAAGGGGGGAGATGAAATTACACATCCGCACTTAATCATATGATATAACTTAATGATGCAACTAACAACATTTAAACTAATGATTAAAGATAAAACAAACTATATATATAAAAGTTGTCTATTACAATTAGTAAAGATAAATGCTTAAATGTGAAATTAGTTACAAAGATAAAGATCCGTTTTTGTAATTTACTCTTTCTTAGTTTCTAACATACTATAAAAATAAATCACATCAAGTTTAATAATTACAAACTCTACCATTATCACACATCAACTACATCCATTATTCACTATTGACACTACTGATGTGTACTTTATGTCTACTTTACGTGTACTCTACGTGATAACATGTTTCTATCACCGTCACACTACCGGTAAATTATAATAAATATCGAACATGATGTGTCTAATTAGTTGCTTGTAACAAAATAGTTGTTTTTTGCAATTGTTTTTAATGGCCCTTTCTTACCGCCATAATAATTTTCTCAGTTAATTGTTTTAAAGAAGTGTGAAGTGATCACATTTGTTATTTTTATCCAAAAAAGATTTAATTGTTTATTTATTTTGCATTTGGCTCTCCAAGGATCTAAAAAGTTATCATTTTCATCCAAAAATAACAAATTCGTTAATTTACAATGTTAAACATCTATCACTAAAAGGCGTGATTATGAAATTTTGAATATATAGACAAAATCCTATTTTACGTTAACGTATTGTTGTTAAAATTTATTCACATGCTATTATTTCATCTATGAAACATATATTGGACATTTCATATTTCCATGTTCGAACCTTTCATCATATCAAAATAGTAAGATTGTCGACTTCATCGATGTCAGAGGAGGATGGACCTGGTTTCTGGTGGTGGTCGGACCCCATTGTGAAGGGGTTATATACAGAGACCATCGCCTTTAGTCGTTAGTTTTCATATATCA